>JAIEZT010000466.1:0-49166 GCA_019594935.1 Periophthalmus modestus | reverse complement strand
CATTATATCTGTATCAGCTGAGGACGTGTTCCTTAGTATCAAATCAAATTTGAACATGTTTTGGTTTGTAGTTATAAAATCTGTCCAGATTTGAATGAAGTTTCCTTGAGCGTCGTTTTCTGGGTCGTTCATATTAATTGAAAGTGAGGTGAGGAGAACCCACCATAGCGGAAGTCTGCGGCATATGGCACGATCGCATCGGGGACTTGGAAGACGATGGATTTTTGGACCGATCCCCACAACCTTCTGTTTCAATTAGATTGAGTAATCGTTCAACGGAGCGGTCATAAACACAGAGGACCTTTTTTGGTTTCATATTCCAGTCCCGCCTTGTGGACAGTGCACTGATGCAGCAGGTCTTAAAGGAACACGTATGCTTGTGAGTCTGACTTCCCGTGAGCGCCATCATCCTGTGGATCCTCATAGTCCCGCACCTTCACTCCGACGGGCACGCTACAGAGAGGAGTCCGGCCAGGTTTTCTTCACTGAATTTGTAAATTAAATCTTCATTGATGCTGGTAAGTGCTGTTCTAATACAAAATCTATCACATTTTAGAGCCTGATCATTTGTAAATCATGATTCTCAGTTAGCGTCTTTAATTGCCATTACAAGTACTAATCCATCTGCTGCTTTCTGAAAGTTCACATTTCACTGAGATGGTTCATTCTCTACTGTCAAATGTATCTCAACGACCCCGACCATGGTGGAGCTTACAATAAGAGAAAAGGAACTGAAACCAAACATACCCATTCACGAATAGCACATAGTCATTGATATATAAAACACATTTTTGCTCTTCTGTCAATCTTCACAGTATCACCACCCACAATTTTTTTTATTGAGTTTTGAATTAGTTTCAGCATTTTTAACTAGAGTAAATTAGTATCTTTCCTGCTTGTTTCCCTGGAAATGCTGATACCTTTTGCTATATCTTCCAGTAAAATTCATAAATAGAAAAAGTTCTATCCCCAGGATGACGGTTTGAAGTCTGGTTTAAAAACTATTTTCATGGAATCAGTGCTGGATGCATTCCTCTCCTAGAAGTTAAATACTGCGTCCTTTAAGTATCACGGTAAGAATGCTTCAGATGAATCTCAAGTTGCGCCCTGATGTTATAATACGCGTGATCTTTCTTACACATGATCAATAATTCCATTCACTATGAGAAGTGAATCAGTCTTACTGTCCGTCGTGTCTCACAGTCGTCGCCTGTTTGAGGCGCTCGTCGCTTCCTATATTACAGTCGAGGTAATTAGAAGAGCCACTGAGCGTGTGACATGATGGAGGCGGCTGCTGCAGGACACCCACATCATGAATATCATTATTGTAAAGTGGTCGGTGAAAATTACAGGGGGGCGGCCCATTACGTGTACGTAATGAAACTCGACAAGCATTTAACTGTAGTGTTTAAGCCACCAATAAAGCTGGCCATGACTACGCTGTCAATGGGCGGGAAGACAGGAGAAATCCGTGTGTGGGCCGTGTATTGGCCGAAAAAGCATGAACCGTTGGTTTGTTTGGGCTAAATAAAGAAGGCAACAGGAACTAGATCATGACTTGTTTGGAATCCCAGCAGGCGACACGACTTCTGGATTAGTCAAACATCCTTTTATCACAAGGCCTTTGTCTGTAACGGCACATAGACATTTCCCATCACGTAACCCAACAGTCTCTCTTTGGTATAATATTGTTGTATACCCCCATTTATGAATAGGAGAGAGGCAAAATCTGCCAAAGTGACTTCTCTGGTCATGAGGGATAGTTTTATTCAACATTTACAAACTTTCGCTCTCCCATCACCTGTGAATAATATGATTCACACGAAAACGGAGCAGACCACAGAATCTTTGGATAAATGTATCAAATCGGTGTGGGACTGATGTGGAGGTTGGTCTCGGGTCTCCAGATACACACATGGATTTATTTTGAGAAAAAAAGAAGAATGACGGCTCACTATTTTCTGTTTGAAAGCCACAGGCACTGGCGTACTTTCCTCCAGGATTTCAAATTACACCGTCATCATTCACTCAGATCACAATTAAAGGTGCATTAATGTAACATTTTTTGGAGGACGTCAGCAAGTCCCATTGAATTAAACCTCTTTTTTCACATGAAGTCCTGGCCAGCGCAGCAGCACATGAAAATACAGTTACATGTAATGACAAACGGACAAGATACAATAAGACGAATAGATTTATTAAAGATTATAAAAAAAAAAACGCGTGTATGTGTAGTCAGCCTCGCGAAACGTCTGGAATGTCCCACATCACGGATTCACCATAACATTCCTTGGAAACGAGAAGATGCACCACCCAAATCACAGATCAGATCTATGGGAGGAGGTGACCATCACAGTACAATGTGGGTTTTAAAATGTCTTTATTTTGGATGATGACATAAAGTAAAATACAGGATGCCAGTCAAGTTCATTAGGAACACTTTCCAGGAAAAAACAAGATACTCTATCGTCTGTATGTATTGTGTAACAGCAACGTACACCAGCCAGATCTTTAAAATGTTTGTTTTTTTTTTAGTTTTCCTTGACCGCAGGAGGAGGAAGGTTAAGAACAGGGTGAGTGTCGGGACAGGTGATTAATTTGTTCTTTTTCGTTTTATTGTTTGATTTTCTAACTTTCTGTTGGTAAATCAAGTTCAGAGTCCCAGAGAGGAAACTGCTGGCTGTCTTTGGGGCTTTACAAAAAATATGAAAATGACATAAAGTGAAAGTGAACATGAGAAAGATAGACCAACAACATATATTACTAATGAAAAGTAAGGTTAAGTAATCATGACTTGGCCCTAGTCCTCTACAACAAAATGAATAAGCTTCTAAGCATATGCCACGAGGTGATTAAATGTAAATGTGAATTATTGAACTTGTTTTGATACTTTCCTAATTGTCCTAGATTACCCCCGTTTGTATGAAGCAACTTACATAATGAGAGATAGTTTTGTCTGATGATCCGTGACCGTAGATGCTACACTGAGCACTATGGACCCTGTATCTGTCAAGCCAGTGATTCAACCAGCAACAAATTCTAATAACACCAGCAAAGACGACGGGGCTGTCTCATCCCGGTATCTTCATTTTACCTGTGCAGCGGCGAAGAGGCAAAGAAACCACTGCAAGTAATGAGTCTCGCTTACCATTAGAACCACGTAATTACAAGAGAAAAAAAAACACATTATTCAGCCCCACCAATTATGGTTATGCTAAAAAAGAAATCTATTGTTAATTGCACCACAGTAACTCATGTTGTTTGCATCTGTATTTTGTAAGTGCCCAGTCCTAAAATGAGCCGTTTTATAAAAGGCAAACCGGCTCTTACTGAGCCTCTGAAGCTGCAGGGGTTGATCAATAACAACAGAAATATTCAAGCGTTTGTACCTTTGTGGGAATGGTGGTCATGAATAGCTGCTGATGCTCCTGGGGGCGTACAACAGCTGAGAGCTCTGGCGTCCACCCAAAACCACCAGCAGCAGTGTAGAACAAGCGATCAGCAGATAAAACAAAGATCATATATGAAACTAAATCAACAACCTATTCTCACAAACATTGAATGTTTTAAAAGCCAAGATTAAACACAGGGAAGCAGCTCAAAATTAGAACTTGACATCAAAGCCAATGCAACACATACAATGGATTGAAGTTTTTAAGAACACCATTTCCTCCATCAACAAACGAAATCTCCTGAGAATATCTCCTTCATTCTGCATAAAAACAAAACTGCTCGGCCTGTAGTTTAGTACAAAACTTTCTGAAATGTTATTCTTGTATTAGTTTGATCATATTTTGTCTCTTAATTTAAAATCAATTCCTACAAAGTTTTTAAAATGTGAACTTTGAACCTGAATCATATCATTAAAACATAAAATGCAGATCTAATGGTGATTTCAGGGCTCGTCACAGCAAAATCCTAATTGCCAGACATATACAAATTTTTTCAATGTCCAAAGCGTTCAGGCCCCACTGCAAAGATCATCAGGAACAGAAATGTGATCTTCAGATTATTTTATTGGGTCATTACATTCAAAAAATCAAACATTCAACTTGTATAAGGTTGTACATATATTTCTATCACGGACCGAAGAGTTTAGGCTCAAGTCAAATTTAGGAACTTCAAGAACAAAAAAAAACCGCAGCAAGAATCAGTTTTTATAACATGATTCAATATTTACAAAGAAAAAAAAATACCAAACCCACAGCAGTTCACATGAATCATTCCAGAGTCATTTTGAAAAAGTCATGTGTTTATACGTCTTTTTAAACGTTTCTATTGTGCAGGAGCTTTTTCATTTCTCTCCCGAGGTTGTTTCCACTGACACCAACACAAACACAATCACATTTTTTTTTACTGGTTCTAGTGCTTGATTTTTTTGAATAAACCTGTTTTTTCTTTCTAAAATGATCCTGACTCTCCTCTGTTTGAATAACATCTGTGAACAAGGAGCTGAGGATTATTGACCTTTTACATTATTACAGCTCAATTCAACAGATCAGACACTTTTAATAGTTTTTTTTAAAAACTTGACAAAAATAGGATTTGTTAGTGTGAACAGAAAAGGCATTGCGTACATGTGTTCCTAAAACTATTTAATCATGAAATGTGAAGCTGCTGCTGTGTTGTTGCATTCGATAGACGCTCCCTTGCACAAGGCCGACACAAACTCACCTTTTCTTTCAACGTTACATTCGGGGGAGGAGAAGACCACAAACACATTTCTGAATTTCACTTGTACTCGTCCAAAAAAACGCTGCCAACTGCAACGTTATAACAAGGTCAACACCCACAGAGCTTTTCATGAACATGTCACACGAGTGAATAAGATTTTCAACGACCTGCACAATCATCTAGACTCTGAACACGTCAAGAGTTCAGCGTGGTTTGTATATGCCGCTGGTCTTGAAGTACTACTGCCAGCTAAAACAACAAGAGTGAAAAGAAATAAAGAAATAATGCAATAGTATAGTATAGATAGAAGGGGCAGATGTCCAGAGAGCTGCAGGCGTGGAAACATTTGGTGGATGAGCGAAACAAAGCCTGACCAGAAGGAACAAATGAAAAACACTCAGCTCATTCAAGTCACAAAACCCCCACAATGAAGTCCCGTTTAATAACTGACTGCAGGATGGTGGAGCTTTGGTGGAGCGTTCACAGACCACTGGACAAAAAAACGTCCATTGAGTTTATGTCATGAAGGCTTGAATGTGATGTATCTGAGGTTTATTTGTCGTAAATCACTGTGGATTTAAAGGGCTTGTCAAGAGCAGGTGGTGATGTGTTTTGTGCCATTGGTTCTGGACCTTGACTGTGACATTCTCTCTTTTGGAACAGGCTGCGGGCCCCTGCTCCAGGCCACAGGCTCTGACGCCCCTCCAAACTGAAAAGGGAGGGAGAAAAATGAAAAAACTTGTCAATCCAACACACTTGTCACTCCGTCTGCACAATGCCACACAAACTGAAAACTGAAGTGCACAGGGTAGAAGGGGAGTATTTCATATAAAGAAATGATTTAAAGACATGTTCTGCTGATAGATTCATCGGGGACCTGGCAAAAGCTCTAAAACTGTTACTTATCTCTATGTATGTGACCAAAACTGCACTCACAAGACTACACAAGAGTTCATGCAAAAAAAAACAAGTTTATGCACAAAAAGTTAAAGAAAATTGTGAATCATGAGTTTGCATTTTGACTTTTTACATATAAATTCCAAAACATTAACACTGCTGCTCATTTAACTCTGCTGTTGTCTCTTATAAATCTAATAAAATCTAAATCAATCAAAACTTTGGTCGACTAAGACACCAGCGACCAATGAATCGACTAAAACGACTAAAGGTTTACAGTCCGACAGTGTAGAAACTAAACTAAATGTGCAGTGAAGTAACTAAACTAAAGTGACTCAGTTCTGTCTTTAGTTTAAACAAACTATGAATCATAACTGAAAATGTCCTTTTCCCATTCGCCTCCACACGTTTTCTAGTCAAATCTCTGTCAATAACACTTTGCCCCCAAGTAAGTCTCACACCACCTCCAACTGGGCCCAGACTCGCCCTTTGCCAGAAACAGTGGGACAGCTACAGTGTTCAGCTGATGTAAGTGTCCCGTACGGATCAGAGCGGGACGTACCTGTGGTGACGGGACAGCGCAGACGGCCCAGACTCCTCATTACTGTAATTGTGTTTGCCTTGTCTGCGTCTCCAGGGAGCGCAGGCCAATACTACTTATCTCACTGACATTTCACCACAGGCACCACAGCCTGCTCCAAGGGCCACAAAAGACTCCATCTACACAGTGACGTTCTGTACATCTGCCCGAGACCCCGGAGACCACTGAAAAACTCCATCAGCTGCTGTTTACCAAGCAAAAACCTGATTAATACAATCTTCTGCTGTTGTGAAATACCAGCGACAGCCGGGGGTAATACTCATGAACTCTTGCACTTTGTTGTCCACTGCTTTACACAAGCACTATAAAAAATGATTATTTCATATCCAGCCAAATGCAGCGTGTTTCTAACTGCACACGTCCTGTGTGTAACGGAGAATGCTCAGTGAAGTCTTCTTCTTGTTAGCCTGGTGTCCTGCCAGCTCGTCATGAGTGACTCAGTGTCTCCTGGAGGCTCTGGGGTCTCTGTGCGTTAGCGGCCCATCGCTGCATCACTGAACTGTCATGTTATTACAGACAAAACCAAAGGAGAGCACACTTTGGAGCATACTTTAGGCCTCTGTTCACTCTGCACCATTTCATTACTGTGTTACTTTGGCAGGGGTTGCACCACAGATGCATCGTGCATAAAATATACAGAGTGTGTCACACACTTCAGATTCAGCTAATGGAAAGTCTGAGAGCATTTCTGCTCCCAACCCATTTCTGATCTATGAGTCAAACATGTCTGAGAAACTGAAACATCACCATTGTCTTCACAGACTCGGTGTGCACTGTGCACCTCAGACTAAACTGTCTCTTGGTGGAAAACCATAAATTCAACTGGGAAAAGTGAACATTTTCAGAGAGATTTTCGGGGACAGGACTCGCAGAATTCAATTTAATGTGAGACAAACTCACAAAGCGATGCAGAGGTCAAGGAGATACTTACAAAATCACATTTTTTTCCTTTTCTTTTTTTATCATAGACTAATAGACAAGCATCCACAGTGTGTCCCCTTGACCTTTGAGTTCTCATAAATTCCACGGCTGATATAAACTGGCCCACATACATTATCTCATACAATACAATGGTTTGAGGATCAAGGACAAAGGGCAGCTGTCTTTGGGACGTCCTGTCATTACGGCCTTTAATAACACAGATGAAAGGGCCGAGGTCTTCTCCTGTGATGGGCTCCACACGGTAAACAACCTTCTGTGTCTTATCACCAAACTCCTGACCTTTCACACGTCACAAGCCTGACATTAACCTCTGCTTCTACCCCCCGCTTCTTTTTGCATAACCACCCAGAGGAAAGCTGCAAAGGGTTTGAGAGAGAGCTCCAGATAAATCAATGAACAGCGAGCAGCTTTTAGCCCCGAACGCCGATCGATTACCAAATAAATCAACTGTGTTTTCCCTCGTGATACATCAATGTTTACCCGAGACGATGGCACCACATGTACCAAAAATGATGAAATGCTTGTAAAAACTCTCATTACTGCCATGCTGCATTTCAAACACACAGCTACAAACCTGTCTTCAGTAGAATATTCAGTGGGTATTTAATGCTTTTAAATGGTATTTTATCTCCTTTTAACATAACAAACAGGACATTATCACTGTAGAATCCTGGCTTTTTTTCCTCTTCTCCTGTTACAAGCACAAATCATCACATTAAGATTGTGGTGCATGTTGGTAAATTCCACTGAGAATGATGACAACGAAGTGCAATGAACCTTCCAGTAGGTCAGACATCAGAAGACAAACCTGCGGGGAGGAAATCAAATCACTTCAATTGGTCTAATTGTCCCAAAAGGATTAAGATCAATGGTTTACAACAAGGGTCAAATCAACAGCCCTTTGGAAAATACTGTGAACGACAAAAACAGGCTGGAAGTAAGTAGTAGTGGCAAATTAGTTTTATTTGATATATATATATATATGCTTATGATGTCTTTGTGTTTCTGCACAGAGCTGGTTACTGTGTGAGGAGGAGTTTTTTTAATGTAACTGCAGTATTTGTATATCCCTCGTGCACTACATTTCCTAACAACACAGAATCACTAAGAGTTTTGTGATGTAATCCAGCAGTTAGTTCAGCATGACTTAAGCAGTGATTTCTTTGCTTCCCTCAGAGTGTCTGATGTCCCAGGATGTGGATCCATCTCGAATGACAAAAAACTACATATTGGACAAAATGCATGACCTCGTGTTTTTCCGATAAAACCGCTTTGCTCTGTTTTTGTTCCTAAGTTATAACGTGTCACAGAGCAGAGCAGAGCAGCCATGCACACGGACCGCAGGAGAGCAAGGCCTCAGTACCGTGAATTTCATCAATCCAGGTGATAAATCTTAAGGGATCCTGCTCATGCTGACATGTCGTACACTGCTGCGGTGCATTCACAGACAAACAGGAGTTTCTTGACAGTTTGAAAACACCCTGACCTGATGTGCAGAGTAAGCATGTGCTAAAGTTAGGATATGATTGACAGTTGACAGAGGCCTGTCAGCTCATACAAAACACCTCCACAGCTCCAAACGGTCACTTCTGGAGCCTGCTGCACTGTCCCACCCTTTACTCTGCGGTCGCCCCAGCTCCACATGGGTCAGATGAAAAACATCACTACAGGGATCAGTAACCAACTTTTCAAATCCATTTTTAGGCTTTTTAGGAAGATTAGTGTAGATTTTGATCTCTGTCTATCATTTACATACATTTCTTAAGCAGATCATGGACAATGATCATGATGCATGTCTCCAACTAACACCTAGGGGTAAATAAATACTGATATTATTATTATTTCAAAGGCATTTGTCATTTCTATTCTCTCAGACTGGTGTCGCTTTGGGACGTTTCTCTTTCAAGTCCCAATAACAGCCTGGGGTTCAAACAGGCTGCTCTTTAGTTTAGAAATACGTGTTAGAAATATTCTTTGTGTCATTTTTATTCTTGGATGGTGAAAACATATCGCAGAAAACAGTGAAGAACAATTCAAACTAACAGGGTTTAAATAAGGTTTTATAGAACAGTAAAGGGCTGTACACTGCACGTTCATAGACTTTTTTATGAAGCTATTAAGTTAGAGAGGGATCATAATGTGAAAAAGCAGGAATTTCAAGACTAAATAACCAAAAATACTAAATTAACTGCATGGTCACTGTGACGTATAATACCTTTAGGTGCATAAAAACTAGTCACAAACCACTTACATAACATCCAGGACAAAACTCATAAGTGTTTTTTTTCTCCCAAAGGTGCAGCTAATGTGCACTATTAAATCAGTCCTTTTATTCTACAAAAGACAGGATCTGACAGAAAATCTGTGAAGGTCATAATGTGCAGACTCAAGCTTTGCCTTACCAAATAAACCAGTAATGAAACAGGAGGATTTTTGATACTGGGTTTAGTGGAGACTGATACCTGAAGGATAATGACTACAGCAGGAAAAAGAATCGGCTGAAGTAATCCAGATTCACAGGCAAAGCAAATACGTGATGTTACGAGTAAGCTCTGAGCGAGGGAGCGCTCACAGTGTTCATTATGAAGCAGAAAACAGCCTCGTGTTACTGGAGAGCTTTTATTGCACTGCTCCACCGGCTCTTTCAGCAATGAGCAGCTTTACAACCACAGAAAAGCAGATTTACAACCGAAACAGTGACAGAAACATTATGCAAGAGCAGAAATAAATTCATTTTGTCTTTCTTGTGACTGCAGCAATGATATTCTTATTACATAATATGAATTCATTTTTTCCCAGATGTCCTCCCTACCTGTTCAGACACTCTTGAGACCATTACAAGCAGGATGAGCTAATTTAAATGCAGAGGAATGTGCTGAGAATGTTTAATTATTTGTACTATGAAATGCATCTAAATCTATGTCACACTTGACAGCTGTTACGGGGATATAAAAGCTCAAATGGTGCAGCTAAACCACATCTAGTCAACACTTTAAACAAATATATTTTTATCTTTTTGTGGCGTCTCTAAAATTCCATGTCAAATATGAAACAAATATGTTTTACTTTGTATGTAGTCAAATGTAGCACAATTCAAACAGATATAGTTTAGTGAACCTGCAGCGGCTCTTCTTTGTGCTCAGGTCTGACTCTGCAGATTCATTATGTCAGTAGTGATACCTGTATTTGACTTTGTGTGATGCTCATTTGTATCTGATCATTATGTTATATTCACTGTTACTAGAAACAAAAGAGCTGCGGCTGAATCAGAAACACCACTTAATTATGACCTTTCATCTGCAAACATAAAACATGAACTCTACTCACGAGAGATGATTTACAGCTCTGCACTGGCCTTTTGTATTTTCGCTCATATGTTTGAAGAAGAGAACAAACTGAACAATTGTGACCCAGTCCACCGCACAAAGACTCGACTGCACATTTACACAAACAGCTCTGGTGGTTCATAAAGGGCCATTATCAGGTAAAAAATCAGATTAAAGTGACAAGTAAAGACCTCAGGGAAATGTAATATTTGATACACATTTGTTCTAAATCTATTTACATGCACAGCTGTCTGTCACTTCACAGGTCAAAGGTCATCTCTGTGATCTGGACAAATAAATAAATACAGTTTGTTTTGCTCTGTGGTGCCACTCTGCCACTACTGTCTGAATTAATCCAAGTATTTGTGGGTTTCAACTTCCTCTTAAAAAAGGTACCATTCAGAGTATTTTTCACCAGTCAAAAAAATCAAATATTTTTCTTTGAATTCTTCATTGCTATGGCTACAGTGGTAATGTTTCATCACTCTGAAACCCACGGACCTGCTTCAGATTACAGTCACGTTCTGTGGCTGGATTTAATAAATACATTATGATACAACACATTTCATGTTACCAGAAAAAAAAAAACAGAGATACCTGAGAAAAAATGAGTTTGTTTGGACTTGTCAATAACAGAAGTCTGCTGTCTTCACTACTGTGTCAGGTAGTACAGTCTGATTGTTTCAGATTGTGTTAAAACAAAGCTCATATTCAGTCTAACAGGGCTTCAGACAGAAAGCAGCGCCCCCTACATACTCACAGGAAGTGTTGACGATATCAGCTGCAAAGTATAAACTGATTCGGTTTAATACTGACTAGAACCTTCTGCTCCTTCCTCCTGCAGAACCAGTCAGGCTTTGTATTAGTGGAACACGGGAGGTGGCATTACCAGCACAGATACAGATTCCTGTGTTATTTCTTTTATAACATGAACCAGACATACAAGACCAACATTAACACATGTACATGAAGTTCTACGGCAGGAGCTGTGCACTTTTGACTTTCATTTGAGGCTCATAGGTAACATCTTGAACATCTTGAACATCTTGAACATCTTGGACATCTTGATACACTTTGTTCCTCTATTGTAAATCATCAACAAAGAAAATCAAAGTAATGTACAGAAACGTGGTGAAATGAAAGCCTCCACAAAGGCCTTCTGGGTGTACTGTGCACACTGTATATTTTATTCAAAGCACCATTAGAAATTCTCTGTGTTAACATGTGGGATATGTTTGCAAGGCTGTGTGAAGAAGCACAGTGGCTACAGCCAGTTACAATGAAGATATAATCAGCACTGCACTAAAATACAACACAGTGAATAATTTACACACGTGCACCAGCCGCGGGCTCAGGGACCATCTTTGTGCCCGACACAATGAAACGTTACGTCACTTTTCCCACCCTTCCAGATAAAACTTATTAAGAACTATTATCTATATTATCGTAGTGATTGTCAACAGGAAAAGTAACACATGCCTCAAAAACAACTTTTTCAAAGCTGTAAAATCTCAGTCTCAATGTTCTTGAAAAAACATGTAGTAACAGTTTTTTAAAGTTTTAAACAAAGATGTTGGAACCATGGTGTGGGAGAAAGTCTGGGGCTAATGACGGGACTGGAGTTAATTTTAAACATGACTAAGAAATTTAGCCACTGGCTCAGTATGAACTGGACACAGATGATGTAATGAAATTAGCATCAGTAATAAAGGCTGATTTCAGCTAATGTGTCACAACCACAGCTAATCTATGAGCAACAGAGTTTACTGCCGACTTTACAGAGTCTACTGTTGAGTCTACTGTCGAGTCTGCTGTCGAGTCTACTGTCGAGTCTGCTGTCGAGTCTACTGTCGAGTCTACTGTCGAGTCTGCTGTCGAGTCCTACTGTCGAGTCTACTGTCGAGTCTACTGTCGACTTTACCGAGTCTGCTGTCGAGTCTACTGTCGAGTCTACTGTCGACTTTACAGAGTCTACTGTCGAGTCTACTGTCGAGTCTACTGTCGAGTCTACTGTCGAGTCTACTGTCGAATCTACTGTCGAGTTTACTGTCGAGTCTACTGTCGAGTTTACCGAGTCTGCTGTCGAGTCTACTGTCGAGTCTACTGTCGAGTCTACTGTCGAGTCTACTGTCGACTTTACAGAGTCTACTGTCGAGTCTACTGTCGAGTCTACTGTCGAGTCTACTGTCGAGTCTACTGTCGAGTCTACTGTCGAGTCTACTGTCGAGTCTACTGTCGACTTTACAGAGTCTACTGTCGAGTCTACTGTCGAGTCTACTGTCGAGTCTACTGTCGAGTCTACTGTCGAGTCTACTGTCGAGTTTACCGAGTCTGCTGTCGAGTCTACTGTCGAGTCTACTGTCGACTTTACAGAGTCTACTGTCGAGTCTACTGTCGAGTCTACCGTCGAGTCTACGTCGAGTTTACCGTCGAGTCGACGGTCGAGTCTGCTGTCGAGTCTGCTGTCGAGTCTGCTGTCGAGTCTGCTGTCGAGTCTGCTGTCGAGTCTGCTGTCGAGTCTACTGTCGAGTCTACTGTCGAGTCTACTGTCGAGTCTCCTGTCGAGTCTCCTGTCGAGTCTACTGTCGACTTTTACCGAGTCTGCTGTCGAGTCTACTGTCGAGTCTGCTGTCGAGTCTACTGTCGACTTTACAGAGTCTACTGTCGACTCTACTGTCGAGTCTACTGTCGAGTCTACTGTCGAGTCTACTGTCGAATCTACTGTCGAGTTTACTGTCGAGTCTACTGTCGAGTTTACCGAGTCTGCTGTCGAGTCTGCTGTCGAGTCTACTGTCGAGTCTACTGTCGAGTCTACTGTCGAGTCTACTGTCGAGTCTACTGTCGAGTCTACTGTCGAGTCTACTGTCGACTTTACAGAGTCTACTGTCGAGTCTACTGTCGAGTCTACTGTCGAGTCTACTGTCGAGTCTACTGTCGAGTTTACCGAGTCTGCTGTCGAGTCTACTGTCGAGTCTACTGTCGACTTTACAGAGAGTCTACTGTCGAGTCTACTGTCGAGTCTACCGTCGAGTCTACCGTCGAGTTTACCGTCGAGTCGACGGTCGAGTCTGCTGTCGAGTCTGCTGTCGAGTCTGCTGTCGAGTCTGCTGTCGAGTCTGCTGTCGAGTCTGCTGTCGAGTCTGCTGTCGAGTCTGCTGTCGAGTCTGCTGTCGAGTCTGCAGTCGAGTCTACTGTCGAGTCTACTGTCGAGTCTACTGTCGACTTTACCGTCGAGTCTACCGTCGAGTCTACCGTCGAGTTTACCGTCGAGTCTACCGTCGAGTCTACCGTCGAGTTTACCGTCGAGTTTACCGTCGAGTTTACCGTCGAGTCTACCGTCGAGTTTACCGTCGAGTCTACTGTCGAGTCTACCGTCGAGTCTACCGTCGAGTCTACCGTCGAGTTTACTGTCGAGTCTACTGTCGAGTCTGCTGTCGAGTCTACTGTCGACTTTACCGTCGAGTTTACCGTCGAGTCTACCGTCGAGTTTACCGTCGAGTTTACCGTCGACTTTACCGTCGAGTCTACCGTCGAGTTTTACCGTCGAGTCTACCGTCGAGTCTACCGTCGAGTCTACCGTCGAGTTTACCGTCGACTTTACCGTCGACTTTACCGTCGAGTCTACCGTCGAGTTTACCGTCGAGTCTACTGTCGAGTCTACCGTCGAGTCTACCGTCGAGTTTACCGTCGAGTTTACCGTCGAGTTTACCGTCGAGTTTACCGTCGAGTCTACCGTCGAGTCTACTGTCGAGTCTACCGTCGAGTCTACCGTCGAGTTTTACGTCGAGTTTACCGTCGAGTTTACCGTCGAGTCTACCGTCGGGTCTACCGTCGAGTCTACCGTCGAGTCTACCGTCGAGTTTACCGTCGAGTTTACCGTCGACTTTAACCGTCGGGTCTACTGTCTGTCGAGTCTACCGTCGAGTCTACCGTCGAGTCTACCGTCGAGTTTACTGTCGAGTCTGCTGTCGAGTCTACGGTCGCGTCTACTGTCGAGTCTACTGTCGAGTTTACTGTCGAGTCTGCTGTTGAGTCTGCCGTCGAGTCTGCTGTCGAGTTTACCGTCGAGTCTACCGTCGAGTTTACCGTCGAGTCTACTGTCGACTTTACCGTCGAGTTACCGTCGAGTCTACCGTCGAGTTTACCGTCGAGGTCTACCGTCGAGTCTACCGTCGAGTCTACCGTCGAGTTTACTGTCAAGTCTACTGTCGAGTTTACTGTCGAGTCTGCTGTCAAGTCTGCTGCATCATGTGGTAATACAGGAAGTGCTCCACTGCGTTTTTAAACTCCACACACCTTCACATCAACATTTGGATCATTTAGGTCCTGGAATTGTCAATCTCGACTGAACTAAAGGTAAAAGTAGGAGGAGTTAACTTGAAAACTACTACTTGATGACATCACACGGTGGAACAGAGCATTTTTGAGCTTTGGAGATGTACAGACTAATAATAAAAAGTGTTACTCAGACATGTGAGAATGAAACAAAACACAACTCCAGGTCTGTTTTTGAGTAAGTAACAGAATTATAACATGGCTCAAAGCTCATAAGAGTCAACGTTGTGTAATATGGGGCTTTTAAAGGTGCAGTTTGTGACTTTTCTGATTCTGGTCACGCGAGACAATCATGTGGCACCACCAGCCCAAGTTACAGGACAGATCTGTGGAGAGGCAGTCCTTTGGAATAAAATACCTGTAACTGAATAAATGTGTAAGGTTTTAAACGCAGTGTTTGAAGAAGTGCACATGTGTGTAGCCCCCTGCAGTTCAGATAAGGCTGCTGCCGCTGTCCATGGTGCTGAATCCAATTCCCTGCATAGCTCAACATATACTACTGCTTTTTTTAAGGAGACTAAATCCTGAATACTAGTGTGCAGAGGTTGTGATTATGGCCAGTGGCACTTTAGATACTGTGAGCATTCTATCACGAACTTATTATTTAGAAATCACAGTACAATCATGGCAAAGTTGTCAAATATGGTGAAAGAAACGTGCAGTTAACGGCCTGAACTGTTCTCCAAAACACTCTTTTCTAAGACAATAAGATAACAGCCTACCCCCAAACTCCCTCTTAGAACAATAGTCAAAAATCTCGTGTCATTTTGCTTTCAGACTTGAGATGTTTTTGGCGTTTCCTTTCATTTCATCATCACTAGCGCAGACAGAGAAGAGAAGAAGAGAGTCTGATACTGTGGCTTTTAAGCAATTAGCCCCATTTCAATAACACACTGAGGAAAATATCACCAGGGCTAATGAAACTAATTAAAATGCATTAAGGAACAATGGATTGAAGCTAAATGAATAATTGCAACGGGCACTTATGATTCCACTTTAAAAATGAAATAATGAAATCTGTCCACAGTGGCCGATACTATTTTGGTGCAGTACGTGTATTTTTCATTTTATCAGGTGCACTCTTCTGTATTAAGCCTCCAAACAACATGTCACCCAGTAAAAAGGATTATTGTGTTGGTAAAACGCGTGAACCAAAGCAGTGAAATGTCTGCAGAATGCGCGTAAAAGTTGAAATCTCTCACCTTTCTTTCTAGGAACTGAAGGCGTCTCCAGCTGGAAACGCGCTGGATGTGGGAGAAAAACTAGCAGGACAAAGGTGGAGCGCAGTAGTGGTGGGGCAGTCCCGGTGGTGTGGGTGTAGTAGGCGGGAGAAGAGGAGCCAGCTTCTGAAGAAACGTGAAAAAAGACGAGACAAAGAGCAGAGACGTCCCTCCGCGCGTAGCGTCCGTGTCTCCTGCACAACTGAGAGATGTTTGTGGCTCTGCTCTGAAACACGCTGCCCGTGGTCACGTGACGAGTCCTCCCAGCGTCCACAGCGCGCGTTACTCCGGCTCCACACGGACCCTATCAGTCAAATCCACGGCACTTCAGGGGCTGCTGTCTGCTCAAAGTGTCTAAGAAGTATTTGTACTCGTGATTCTGGACGATAATGAGCCCGGGAAACTGTGGAGGAGCTAATTTAAATTTGAGTCACATGGTTTACAGTAAACAGTCGCATCACATATCCCTCCGCTGCACAGGTGCTCAGTTTTATGGTGATGTGACATGAATATTAAAAAGATTAGGACTATGTAAAAAAAAAAAAAAAAAAAAAAAAAAAAAAAAAAAAAGAAGAAGAATCTCTTTTTTTCTTTTTCTTTTTTCCTTTATTATCATTATTATTATTTTTTTACAATGATGCCCAAATGTCAAAAAGTTTAAGATTGATGTAACAAAACAGAGAACATCCCTCCAGCTCATTTCAGTTTAGCTGCTTTAAATAATAAGAATAATATAATAATAATAATACTAATAATAATAATAATAATAATAATAATAATAATAATAATAATAATAATAATAATAATAATGCATTTTATTTATAAGCACCTTTCAAAACAGCCAAGGACACTGAACAAGATAAAATTACATATAAATACAATAAAACATGACAAAAAGCTGATTGATAAAAGATGTGTGATTGGTTATAAAGGTAGGACAGTCTGAACAGGTGAGTCTTCAGGCTGGATTTGAAGAGTGGAAGAGACTAAGTTGAGGAGATCAGGAGGGAGAGAGTTTCAAAGCCGAGGGCAGAGCGCGGCTGAAAGCCCTGTTCCCCATGGACACAAGTCGGGCAGAGGGGACAATGAGCTGGAGGGGTGATGTGGTGGAGGTGTTGTAGGACGGGGGTGATGTGGTGGAGGTGTTGTAGGACGGGGCTGATGTGGTGGAGGTGTTGTAGGACGGGGGTGATGTGGTGGAGGTGTTGTAGGACGGGGGTGGAGGTGTTGTAGGACGGGGGTGATGTGGTGGAGGTGTTGTAGGACGGGGGTGATGTGGTGGAGGTGTTGTAGGACGGGGGTGGAGGTGTTGTAGGACGGGGGTGATGGGGTGGAGGTGCTGTAGGACGGGGGTGATGTGGTGGAGGTGTTGTAGGACGGGGGGTGATGTGGTGGAGGTGTTGCAGGACGGGGGTGATGTGGTGGAGGTGTTGTAGGACTGGGTGTGATGTGGTGGAGGAGTTGTAGGACGGGGGTGATGTGGTACAGTTGTTGTAGGACGGGGGGTGATGTGGTGGAGGTGTTGTAGGACGAGGGTGATGTGGTACAGTTGTTGTAGGACGGGGGTGATGTGGTGGAGTTGGGGTGATGTGGTGGAGGTGTTGTAGGACGGGGGTGATGTGGTGGAGGTGTTGCAGGACGGGGGTGATGTGGTGGAGGTGTTGTAGGACTGGGGTGATGTGGTGGAGGTGTTGTAGGACGGGGGTGATGTGGTGGAGGTGTTGTAGGACGGGGGCGATGTGGTGGAGGTGTTGTAGGACGGGGGCGATGTGGTGGAGGTGTTGTAGGACGGGGGCGATGTGGTGGAGGGTGTTGTAGGACGGGGGGCGATGTGGTGGAGGTGTTGTAGGACGGGGGCGATGTGGTGGAGGTGTTGTAGGACGGGGGCGATGTGGTGGAGTTGTTGCAGGACGGGGGCGATGTGGTGGAGGTGCTGTAGGACAGGGGTGATGTGGTGGAGGTGCTGTAGGACGGGGGTGATGTGGTGGAGATGTTGTAGGACGGGGTGATGTGGTGGAGGTGTTGTAGGACGGGGTGATGTGGTGGAGGTGTTGCAGGACGGGGGTGATGTGGTGGAGGTGTTGCAGGACGGGGGCGATGTGGTGGAGGTGTTGTAGGACGGGGGCGATGTGGTGGAGGTGTTGTAGGACGGGGCGATGTGGTGGAGGTGTTGTAGGACGGGGGCGATGTGGTGGAGGTGTTGTAGGACGGGGGGTGATGTGGTGGAGGTGTTGTAGGACGGGGGTGATGTGGTGGAGGTGTAGTAGGACGGGGGTGGAGGTGTTGTAGGACGGGGGTGATGTGGTGGAGGTGTTGTAGGACGGGGGTGATGTGGTGGAGGTGTTGTAGGACGAGGGTGATGTGGTGGGGTGTTGTAGGACGGGGGTGATGTGGTGGAGGTGTTGTAGGACGGGGTGTGATGTGGTGGAGGTGTTGTAGGACGGGGGTGATGTGGTGGAGTTGTTGTAGGACGGGGCCGATGTGGTGGAGGTGTTGTAGGACAGGGGTGATGTGGTGGAGGTGTTGTAGGACGGGGGTGATGTGGTGGAGGTGATGTAGGACGGTGCTGATGTGGTGGAGGTGTTGTAGGACGGGGGTGATGAGGTGGAGGTGATGTAGGACGGTGCTGATGTGGTGGAGGTGTTGTAGGACGGGGGTGATGTGGTGGGTGAGTTGTTGTAGGATGGGGGTGATGTGGTGGAGGTGTTGTAGGACGGGGGTGATGTGGTGGTGGAGTTGTTGTAGGACGGGGTGGAGGTGTTGTAGGACGGGGGTGATGTGGTGGAGGTGTTGTAGGATGGGGGTGATGTGTTGGAGGAGGTGTGTGTAGGACGGGGGTGATGTGGTGGAGGTGTTGCAGGACGGTGGTGATGTGGTGGGGTGGTGGGTGTTGTAGGATGTGGGTGATGTGGTGGAGGTGTTGTAGGACGGGGGTGATGTGGTGGAGGTGTTGTAGGACGGGGGTGATGTGGTGGAGGTGTTGTAGGACGGGGTGATGTGGTGGAGGTGTTGTAGGACGGGGGTGATGTGGTGGAGGTGTTGTAGGACGGGGGTGATGTGGTGGAGGTGTTGTAGGACGGGGGTGATGTGGTGGAGGTGTTGTAGGACGGGGGTGATGTGGTGGAGGTGTTGTAGGACGGGGTGATGTGGTGGAGGTGTTGTAGGATGGGGGTGATGTGGTGGAGGTGTTGTAGGATGTGGGTGATGTGGTGGAGGTGTTGTAGGACGGGGGTGATGTGGTGGAGGTGTTGTAGGACGGGGGTGATGTGGTGGAGGTGTTGTAGGACGGGGTGATGTGTTGGAGGTGTTGTAGGACGGGGGTGATGTGGTGGAGGTGTTGCAGGACGGTGGTGATGTGGTGGAGGTGTTGTAGGATGTGGGTGATGTGGTGGAGGTGTTGTAGGACGGGGGTGATGTGGTGGAGGTGTTGTAGGACGGGGGTGATGTGGTGGAGTTGTTGTAGGACGGGGGTGATGTGGTGGTGGTGTTGTAGGACGGGGGTGGAGGTGTTGTAGGACGGGGGTGATGTGGTGGAGGTGTTGTAGGACAGGGGTGATGTGGTGGAGTTGTTGTAGGACGGGGCCGATGTGGTGGAGGTGTTGTAGGACAGGGGTGATGTGGTGGAGGTGTTGTAGGACGGGGGTGATGTGGTGGAGGTGATGTAGGACGGTGCTGATGTGGTGGAGGTGTTGTAGGACGGGGGTGATGTGGTGGAGGTGATGTAGGACGGTGCTGATGTGGTGGAGGTGTTGTAGGACGGGGGTGATGTGGTGGAGTTTTTGTAGGATGGGGGTGATGTGGTGGAGGTGTTGTAGGACGGGGGTGATGTGGTGGAGTTGTTGTAGGACGGGGTGGAGGTGTTGTAGGACGGGGGTGATGTGGTGGAGGTGTTGTAGGACGGGGGCGATGTGGTGGAGGTGTTGTAGGACGGGGTGATGTGGTGGAGGTGTTGTAGGACGGGGTGATGTGGTGGAGGTGTTGTAGGACAGGGGTGATGTGGTGGAGGTGTTGTAGGACGGGGTGATGTAGTGGAGGTGTTGTAGGACGGGGGTGATGTGGTGGAGGTGTTGTAGGACGGAGGTGATGTGGTGGAGGTGTTGTAGGACGGAGGTGATGTGGTGGAGGTGTTGTAGGACGGGGGTGATGTGGTGGTGGTGTTGTAGGACGGGGGTGATGTGGGTGATGCAGTTTCTGGAGACTTATTTAAAGCTGAATCATTCTGTAATACAACAAAATTTTGCCATTTTTATTTTTTAATATTAGGGTTGTTTGATTTGCGCCACACACCAGCCCTGCTTTTTTCCTAATGTTCATATTTGAAAATAAATGAATAAAAGTGGAGAATCCTCTGTCGACCGGCTGCTCTGTGATGAAAACCAAACAGCTCAAAGCAACGAATCATGTGTGACACAATTATTTCCTGCATTTCAATGAGTCGTGCAGCCGTTTTACCCCCTGCCCTGTGCGCTCAGCTTCACCTCCACCGCCCGGTTTTTGGACAGGTCACTGCCTCGTTTTTTTGGGACATACACAAATATCCTGCAGCTGAGAGAGAACTGCCTGAAGAGTAGACCCCTGTTTACCACGATGAATAACCAAATCATTTTCAATATCAAACACACTTGACAGTACCTAAAAACTGCAGACTGCACAGGTTACAGGAGTGTTCTTAACTATGAATGTGATTAGTAAAGTGCCAGTGAAGGTTAAATGGGTTAAATCTTCTTCCATAGGTTTTACATTTAGTTTTATATTCCGTGGTAGTGTCAGAATTCGAAGTGTGCGTCTAAATCTACCTGAAATATCAATACTTATGTAGAGTAATACAACAGTGTAAGAGCCTCTCAGTCTTTCAGTCTCTTTAGGGATTAAGTCCAGAGAAAAATCCATTTTTTCTGTGACGTTCACAGAGGGGACCACAATGTTCTCCAAGACCCAGCGAACAAGAAAGACGGAGCTTATTGATGAGTCTGAAGTTATTATGATGTTATTACTTTTGAAAACTAAATGTGATGAAGCCATTTTCAGAAATTCTGGGGCGTCTATTATCGTTTTTATCTCTTTTTTTTTACTGTCGAGTTTACCTTCGAGTTTACTGTCTGCAGGGTTATTCCACAGTGTAGCTTTAAACTTCCCTATTTTTATGGAGACAGTGATGCCAGGCAAAGTAACAGGACAGATCTGTGGACAGGCGAGCCCGCTCACACTACAATGTTTCATGTTTAGCACATTTTTATGGAATGAACATAACATTCCAGGTAAAGCAATGAAATGTTACGCAGTGCAGTTTTAAAGACGTGGCTCGTTGAAATGTAAAATACACTCTCAAGACTTTCAGTATTTGAACACATCTATGTCATGTGGGAGCAGTAAGGGCGTACACAAACTCAAAATGATGAAGATACTCCTCCATGTGTCGTGTGTTTTAGGTAATAGTGAAACTGTATCAAACTTAACCTTATAGAATGTCGTAGAGAGTATTGGACCTTCCATAAAGTGAGATTTTATTGTGTTTTTCAAGGATCCAGAGGCGATAATGTCCTTCAGTCCTCGGTTTAAGCTGTTGACATACACACATACAGCTCCCGTCTTATTTCAGAGGTTAGGCGGCTAAAAGAGATGCTCTTTTCATTTACTCCCACGAAACAAACAGCCCTTTGTAAAGCCGCATTCAGCCGTTTTTCATCAGATCTAATTCTAGTGTATTGCTGAGCCTTACTGTTAAAAGCCAACAGGAAATAGCCTTAAACAACTGCAAATAATAATGATCAAGTGCAGCTTTCATAGCAAGAATAAATGTGCAACAGCTATTTTATCAGCAGATGTTAACTCTCTGTGCTTTCTGTGCAAATACAAATATTCATTTCATTATCTGACTTTAAAAAACACAAAATCTGAAGGTTTTATCAGAGAATACACAGTTTTCATTCATCCAGATGCATCATTTTTAGATGGTCAGTGTCATTTTTACCAACCCCAGTTCACTCCAGTGGTCTTTCTCTGTCCATCTCTCCCATTTAGAGGCGATTTCTCTCCCACTTTCCACCGTCAGTAAAAGGGAGCGTGAGTGGGTGCCTGTGCTCTGCTCTTGAGCCCGTATATTTGGTGTTAGTCAGAGAACATTCTGTCCCATCCACACAGCTCCAGATACATACTCTGAGAGTGAGTCAGGATGCAGCATGACCCGGGATGATGGCAAACGTCGAAATCGCTGCTCGTGACTGCTCCTCTGTAGCTTTGGCACATGAATGTTAAGTAGAGAAACCCATTTGAGGAAACAAATGCCTTTCCATGAGCATTTAAAGGGGGAACATCAGTCGTATACATTTTACAATCAGTGAAAGTGTGTTATTATTCATGTGGACGATATTACTGACTTTGCCTCTCCAGGAGTCACTGTTTATGTGAAGAGTGGGAGGAGAGAATTGCTGTAGGAGGACTGATATGGAGATCGTAAAATGTTATGAGTTATATGTTTTAAAACGGCTCTTTGCAGTGACACTGTCTCTGTGCATGCATTACTGAAGATATTTAAAGCTCATATGCGTTTACGCTGGAGGAGGCCAAAGTGATGTAATGGTTGTGAACAGTGAAGATTCGTTTCCACCTCTGTGTGAGTTTGTCCTTTAGGAACATTCTGCAAAACCTGGAACTTTTTTCCAATAGGGCCAATACTGTAAATGGTCCCTGTAGAGCAAATGACAAGGACATGTTAGAAAAAATGTCATTTTAAAATCTTACACAGTGAGAGTAGTAATAGGCGACAGTATTTTTTTTTTTTTTATTTAACCTTTATTTAGGAAAGTCCCATTGAGATTCACTCATCTCTTTTTCAAGGGAGTCCTGGACAAAACAGCAGCACAGTTACATCACAGACATTTCAACACATCACAAAATAGTTTCTTAAAAGCAAATCAAACACTTCATTTCCAAAACCTTTTAACATAGATTTAAACTGAACTACTGACGTCTCTTCTTGCTCAGTTGGTGCAGTGTTTGGCTGATGCAAGGCTGACGGTTCAAATCCCGCTCTCAAGATAAACATCGTTGGTAGAGCAGTTAGATCCACCATCCCACAGGTTGGCAGTGCGATTCCAGCTCCCACAAATGAATACTGTTGTTGTGTCCTTGGGCAAGCCACTTAACCCACCTCCAGTAAGTGGTTGGTAACATTACATCAATCTTAAAAAACAGGAAAGATGTATGGTGCCAGGTTCCTTGATATAAAGCACTTTGAGGACCTCGAAAGTGGATAAAACGCTGTATAAAAATGTGACCATATAAATGTTACTGCTGCACAGTCTTAGACGCAGGTTTTGTACTGGATGTTCTCGGGTTCTGTCTAGTTCTCTGTATTGATTTTATTCAATTAACATTTTGTCTCCCAAAATTCAATAAAAACCAAGTGACCCGAGATAAGATTACCACAACAGATCTAACCCATTTACATGTTGGCGTGAAATTCAGTAGCGCAGACATTGACAGCCAGGTGACGACTCTATAATTCAGTGGATGTGATGACCGCTGAGATCGCAGGTGACGTGAAGTAAGTTACACCATTTTTATAATAATTTTCTGCTTGGGTGCACACGCAAAGCCTCAGGAAAACATTCCCATCACGCCCGACATACACACACAAGTGAGGCAACGAAAGTGGGTCAGCTGTCCTGCTAAAGGGCACACTGGCAGTCAGAAGTGAACAGGTACGTGATTGAACCCACGAGTTACCAATGTATAGCAAGTGAAGAGAGCACATTTTACATAATCTTGACTGGCAAATTGTTGCGATAGACTGATGTGTTTTGAAGGACAGATAATAGCGCGTGCTCTGATTCACTCTGGAAATGTGAAAACCATTTAAAACATAATTTCAACTGTCAGTAAACTGCCATCTCCTACTGTGAAGACTTAGCAATGTTCATCTGAGCTGCAGTGTAACCAAACACATTCTTACACTCGACAGAACAGAGCTTATCCTGGGAAAGTGTCATACTGTAAGTCCTTATTCATGTCCCAGAGGTAATACAGCTGGATGATCGGAGCGAGGGGCCGTGCAGAAAGCTCCACTGAACCTGGAATCAATACCACCCTTTAATCTGAGATGTGGTGTAATAAGACGACTACTGCAGCTGGATGTGTATGAGAAAGCCCCATATGTGATCGAAATCCATGAGGGGACAGCACTGCACGGAGAGACAATAAAAAGAGAATGCATGTGTGTAGCTCGGGAGTGTGCCAGTGCTTTGTGTGTTAGGATTATAACTCAGGTGTGACTACCAAGCAGGCGCCAAGCAGGAGACACTGAGCTGAACACGGCAAGTCTCCATAATTCAAGATAATCCTCCCAGTACGATACAGTTATTTGCACAAAAGGGGTTTGACTCATTTGTAGATCCAATAGTCGTCCTCCGCAGGGCCAGTAACTCACCTGGAGCCTGTTTCCACAAAGTGAGATGTGCTTCAGCCGCTTTAAACAAAAGAATATAGCAAAGGTTTGGAAAATGAAAAGCTCAAATCGTGTGATGTGGTTAATGCAGAATCATGAAAGATAAAACCTTTATCCTGAAAATATCTGTGTTAAATCGGGTCCATTGTGAGTTATGTATTATTCTCATTGTTCTGGGCAGTTTCAAATGGAAAAGTGTTGAAAGTTTTATTGGATCTGTTTCACTTTCACCCAAATTGTCCATTTCTCATTTTGGGGAAATGAAAAAGTTGCAGGTTTCCAAGTTAGAGCAAAATAATAGATAAACTGTCACAGGATCTAGTTTTATTATTACATTATAACTATTATAACTGTGACAAACACGTCACTGTTGTGTCCTCTGCATTTCATCTTTTCCCTGTTCTCCAGGACTCGTGGGTGGCAGAAGTTGGAGGATGTGTGTGTTGTGTGTGTTGTGTGTTGTGTGTTGTGTGTTGTGTGTTGTGTGTTGTGTGTGTTGTGTTGTGTGTGCTGTGTGTTGTGTGTTGTGTGTTGTGTGTTTTGTGTTGTGTGTTGTGTGTTGTGTGTTGTGTGTTGTGTGTTGTGTGTTTTGTGTTGTGTGTTGTGTGTTGTGTGTTGTGTGTTGTGTGTTGTGTGCGGCTCGGTGCAGTGACTGGGAAAGTGTCTCAGAGCGAGATTCAGGAGGGAGTCAGTAAGTACGTGAATGAAACAGACAGAATGAAGTTGGTTATATGAATGATTTATTATAATATTTGTTCTATGTTTATATTAGAAATGCAATAATAATAGACATTTATATTAGACAGATATATAATAATGCAGATTTAATCATTCAAAATGAAGAAAATAAACGACAACTTAGGTCCCATGAAATCAGATTGTCCATTTGAATATTTAGTCCCTGTGTTTGTGTCTTTCACTTTGACTTTCAAAGTTTAAATCCAGTGAAAGAGAAAAGAGTTGAGTCTCACAGAGGAGTGTGGGCAGCTCTTCATCACAGGTGAAATTGTCAGAAACAGAGGGAGAAAAACTGGACCTGCACAAGGTCAAAGAGGAAAAAAAACTAATTAAATTCACATGATTTAGTTTACAGGTTATAAGTTATACAATAATACATGCAGATACAATTAGTAGAAATTGCAATAATCACATCAAATATTATAAATATTAGTTATATAATATCGGTGTGCAGACATGCTGAGGTCTAGTCGTGTTCAGGTTGCACACATGCTGAGGTCCAGTCGTGTTCAGGTTGCAGACATGCTGAGGTCCAGTCGTGTTCAGGTTGCAGACATGCTGAGGTCCAGTCGTGTTCAGGTTGCACACATGCTGAGGTCCAGTCGTGTTCAGGTTGCACACATGCTGAGGTCCAGTCGTGTTCAGGTTGCAGACATGCTGAGGTCCAGTCGTGTTCAGGTTGCACACATGCTGAGGTCCAGTCGTGTTCAGGTTGCAGACATGCTGAGGTCCAGTCGTGTTCAGGTTGCACACATGCTGAGGTCCAGTCGTGTTCAGGTTGCACACATGCTGAGGTCCAGTCGTGTTGAGTTTGCAGACATGCTGAGGTCCAGTCGTGTTCAGGTTGCACACATGCTGAGGTCCAGTCGTGTTCAGGTTGCACACATGTTGAGGTCCAGTCGTGTTCAGTTTGCAGACATGTTGAGGTCCAGTCGTGTTGAGTTTGCAGACATGCTGAGGTCCAGTCGTGTTCAGTTTGCAGACATGCTGAGGTCCAGTCGTGTTGAGTTTGCAGACATGCTGAGGTCCAGTCGTGTTCAGGTTGCACACATGCTGAGGTCCAGTCGTGTTCAGTTTGCAGACATGTTGAGGTCCAGTCGTGTTCAGTTTGCAGACATGTTGAGGTCCAGTCGTGTTCAGTTTGCAGACATGTTGAGGTCCAGTCGTGTTGAGTTTGCAGACATGCTGAGGTCCAGTCGTGTTCAGTTTGCAGACATGCTGAGGTCCAGTCGTGTTGAGTTTGCAGACATGCTGAGGTCCAGTCGTGTTCAGTTTGCAGACATGCTGAGGTCCAGTCGTGTTGAGTTTGCAGACATGCTGAGGTCCAGTCGTGTTGAGTTTGCAGACATGCTGAGGTCCAGTCGTGTTGAGTTTGCAGACATGCTGAGGTCCAGTCGTGTTCAGGTTGCAGACATGCTGAGGTCCAGTCGTGTTGAGTTTGCAGACATGCTGAGGTCCAGTCGTGTTCAGGTTGCAGACATGTTGAGGTCCTGTCGTGTTCATGACATGTTGAGGTCCAGTCACATGTGGCTCTGACTTCTGCTCCTTCACTAAAACCACATGTCACTCAGTCCATTTATCACAGGTTTTATTTAGTCCCAACATCCATCACACATGTTCACTACTAATATTGATCTTCTACGTCCAGGTCGACAGAGAAGCTCCAGAGCAGGTTCATTCTGAAGGTTCTTCTGCTCCATGTGATTCTACACGAGGTTATTCATAAAAGTAGAATTCAGAGTGAGAGTTTTTACAGTCTCATAATACTACACTACTACAGTATTAAACTAGGACTTAAGCAGATCATTATTATAAATCTGCCCCTTTGGTCCCTGGGATCCCCAGTCACCAACAATCATCTACTCACATCAGACAAGGGCCCAACAACAGCCACTAGTCAGAGTCGACTTCAACCTGCCAACCTCTGAGTCACAGGCACGTTGTGTAAACTGTGTTCATCATTTAAGATGGAAATGTGGGTCTGGTTATAGTGGATCATAGATGAGGATTTGTGCCTTAAGGTCAGAACTATTCAATTATTATTAATACTATTATTATTATTATTATTATTATTATTATTATTATTATTATTATTATTATTATTATTACTATTACTATTATTATTATTATTATTATTATTATTATTATCATTATTATTATTATTATCATCATCATTTGCATGCACACATTATAACACATTATCCATAATAGACAAAACTCAAACTGAGTTCTAAATAAATAACTTCCATCAGTTTTACCATATTTTTCATGGATTCTGTAGTTTTCAGGCTGTGGTTTAATGCTGTAGTTTTCAGGCTGTAGTTTCAGGCTGTAGTTTCAGGCTGTAGTTTTCAGGCTGTAGTTTCAGGCTGTAGTTTCAGGCTGTAGTTTAATGCTGTAGTTTAATGCTGTAGTTTCAGGCTGTAGTTTTTAGGCTGTAGTCTCAGGCTGTAGTCTCAGGCTGTAGTTTAATGCTGTAGTTTCAGGCTGTAGTTTTCAGGCTGTAGTTTTTAGGCTGTAGTCTCAGGCTGTAGTCTCAGGCTCTAGTTTAATGCTGTAGTTTCAGGCTGTGTTTTCAGGCTGTAGTCTCAGGCTGTAGTTTCAGGATGTAGTTTAATGCTGTAGTTTCAGGCTGTAGTTTTCAGGCTGTAGTCTCAGGCTCTAGTTTAATGCTGTAGTTTCAGGCTGTGTTTTCAGGCTGTAGTCTCAGGCTGTAGTTTCAGGATGTAGTTTAATGCTGTAGTTTCAGGCTGTAGTTTTCAGGCTGTAGTCTCAGGCTCTAGTTTAATGCTGTAGTTTCAGGCTGTGTTTTCAGGCTGTAGTTTCAGGCTGTAGTTTCAGGCTGTAGTTTCAGGATGTAGTTTAATGCTGTAGTTTCAGGCTGTAGTTTCAGGCTGTGGTTTCAGGCTCTAGTTTAATGCTGTAGTTTCAGGCTGTAGTTTCAGGCTGTAGTTTCAGGATGTAGTTTAATGCTGTAGTTTCAGGCTGTAGTCTCAGGCTGTAGTCTCAGGCTCTAGTTTAATGCTGTAGTTTCAGGCAGTAGTTTTCAGGCTGTAGTTTAATGCTGTAGTCTCAGGCTGTAGTTTCAGGCTATGGTTTGGTGGGTTCCTGCTGAGTGGAACAGTCCTGTACATTAGCAGTGCGTTAGCTCTGCTGAGGTTCCTCTGGGATGGTGGAGGCTGAGGGTGGAGGAGGGGAGCCGGGGCTCTCTGTGGCAGGGCCTGCTGAATTATTCATGATGCCCTGCTCCGCCCTCCCTCCTCTGTATCATCTGAGACCGACAGCGGCAGAGGATCTGCTGCTTTTTCCCTTCAGTAGAGCTTCAATGATCTGATCAGTGGGAGTCTGGGCCAAATTTGAATAAAGTGTTTGTGTCATGGTGAAAAATGGTTTTAGTTCACACATAAAAAAATGTAAACTCTTGAATAAAAGGTAATGCTATGAAAAATAAACATGGCTTTGTTCAAATTAAATTGCAACTGAAATAAAAACTCTTCATAAACTAGTTTAAAGCCACATGCTCCACAACAGACCACGACTAAACCAGGACCAAGGATCAAATCAGCTCCAGGAGAACCACAGGTGTGGAGCAGCTTTCACAGTTTTGTGCATTATTCATCCACATTCATTCTTCCTCCTCCACACTGCTGGTGGTGGTGAGCACAGCTGCCCTGGGGCAGACTGACAGAAGCAAGGCTGCCAATCCTCACACTCAGCTCTCCAAGCTCCACCAGTGCGTCCTGGCCCCGGCAGCGGGAGTGAAGAGTCTAAAAACACAACAATAGGCCCCTGGTGTTCTCTCCACTGTGGCCCCTGGTGTTCTCTCTACTGTGGCCCCTGGTGTTCTCTCCACTGTGGCCCCTGGTGTTCTCTCTACTGTGGCCCCTGGTGTTCTCTCCACTGTGGCCCCTGGTGTTCTCTGTACTGTGGCCCCTGGTGTTCTCTGTACTGTGGCCCCTGGTGTTCTCTCTACTGTGGCCCCTGGTGTTCTATCCACTGTGGCCCCTGGTGTTCTCTCTACTGTGGCCCTTGGTGTCTCTCCACTGTGGCCCCTGGTGTTCTCTCTACTGTGGCCCCTGGTGTTCTCTCCACTGTGGCCCCTGGTGTTCTCTGTACTGTGGCCCCTGGTGTTCTCTCTACTGTGGCCCCTGGTGTTCTCTCCACTGTGGCCCCTGGTGTTCTCTCTACTGTGGCCCCTGGTGTTCTCTCCACTGTGGCCCCTGGTGTTCTCTCCACTGTGGCCCCTGGTGTTCTCTCCACTGTGGCCCCTGGTGTTCTCTCCACTGTGGCCCCTGGTGTTCTCTCCACTGTGGCCCCTGGTGTTCTCTCTACTGTGGCCCCTGGTGTTCTCTCCACTGTGGCCCCTGGTGTTCTCTCCACTGTGGCCCCTGGTGTTCTCTCCACTGTGGCCCCTGGTGTTCTCTCTACTGTGGCCCCTGGTGTTCTCTCCACTGTGGCCCCTGGTGTTCTCTCCACTGTGGCCCCTGGTGTTCTCTCTCTACTGTGTATGTCCTAAAGTAAAAAAAACAGATGAATATGAAAAACTGTGTCTCTCTCAAAACCTTTTGCCTTTGATGAAGAAGAAGACGGATCATCATCGTCCTGCATCTTCACGGCTGCAGATCATATTTCTGTCAAATGAATAATCAATATTTGTGCTAAAAGCAGAAGAGAGATGAGAGATGAGAGAAGAGATGAGAGAAGAGAAATGAGAGATGAGAGATGAGAGAAGAGAAATAAGAGATGAGAGATGAGAGAAGAGAGAAAAGAGAAGAGAGATGAGAGATGATAGATGAGAGAAGAGAGATGAGAGAAAAGAGATGAGAGATGAGAGAAGAGAGAAGAGAGGTGAGAGGTGAGAGGTGAGAGATGAGAGATGAGATATGAGAGATGAGAGACGAGAGACGAGAGAAGAGAGAAGAGAGATGAGAGAAGAGAGATGAGAGATGAGAGATGAGAGAGCTCTCGTCAGGTCACATCCTGATTCTGAGCATCACTGTTCTGCTCTAGTCCAAACAGAAAAGGCTCTAAATGTGTCTGACCCGGGGCCAGAGACGCTCCGACGCTGCAGGGAGTACTTATACTTCACTTATACTTCACTTATACTTCACTTATACTTCACTTATACTTCACTTATACTTCACTTGTACTTCACTTGTACTTCACTTGTACTTCACTTGTACTTCACTTGTACTTCACTTGTACTTTACTTGTACTTCATGTATCTTCCCATCAGCCTCTTTCAAAATGTCATATTTGGATTTTTCCTCCAGGAAGCAGCAGAACAACTGTCCAGAGTTCAGATAATTCATTTTTTTGTTTTATTTTAGTTGTTTTGGAGAGCGAGTCTCCAGCTGAAAGACGAGGATCCAGTTTCCAAAACAAACATTTATTGTCATTTTAAAGATGCACTTTCACTTTTCTCATAACCATCTGCTGTCTCTTTGTGGAGATGTTACTGTTTTGCTCGGAATGTTTGATAGAAAGGCAAATATCTTCATGGAAACAAAGTGATGCCACCAAACATTACAGGTCAGATCTGTGGAGAGACAACCCCATTCACAGTACAATTTTATATATATATATATATATATATATATGTTTGTTTGTTTTTTCCATGGGATTGTTGAGCAAAACATACAAGTGTATTTGTATATGGGCAAAACAGACTGGTCACCCTCCATAAAATGTGCACAGTGCCCCTTTAAAGACACAAACATATTTACCACGTTACCTTTTAGTGTTTATATTCACTTTTGGTTCATTTCACATTTGTTTCATTTCACTTTCACTTTCTCCCCGTGTTAAGTCTCTCCCCCGTCACGACACAATCAGCACTAATGAAACTGCTGCTCTTTGCATCAGGTTTGTGGAGTTTCTGTGAACAGTTTCGTCTCATGTTTTTGTATATTTATGGAGAATTGTGGTGTGGGACGAGGATGACGTGGGCTTGTGGGCGGAGCTTTGCACAGGATCTTAGAGGGAATCATTAGAAGGGCCTGAACAGGGCACGACTAAAATACTAAAACCTCTTCAGCCGTGTTTTCGACGAGGGAGCAACGTTATAAAATGGTAGAAAGCGCAAAGTCTTGGAGCTTACCTTAGTTTGTAGGTGAAAACAACAGGATAAACATGCAAACTTCAGGAGAAAAAGTATTTCACTGATAATATCACCACAAAGGATCATGGCTGTCGTATGTGCGTGTCTGAAAACTTTACACCCAGAGCTCTGAGCAAAAGGACTGGTCTGCACCTCCTTTTTTCAATGCCTCATCCATGTCACTCACAGAACCGTCTCCATCCACAGCACAGACTCTGTCCACAGCAGGTGCATGCAAACTGTAATTACCCAAGATAGAAAACGAGCTGGAGCAAGGCCATGGTGCTTTTCATGTGGACTTTGTTTGAAGAGTGTTTCAGAGTGATGAAAATTAGCACCGTTGCCATAGCAATTAAAGTATTTTATCTTGAAGCTGAAACCTATGGACAGGAAGATGCACATGTCTTTTAATATCTGGAACTTTCTTTGGTTTGGTTGAGTAAAAATGTTTGGAAACACAGTGTAGTCATTTTGCACATCAATAATAATAAACTGACGCATGCATTAAAAAAGTGTAGCTAGCGGCATTTCCACAAAAGCTAGTGAAGCATTGCCGTTCTGCCTGGAGGAGCTTCTTCTTGTTACGCTTTAACAATCACTATTGCCAGTCGATGGTAATTTCTTGCTTCATAAATACTGACTGCACATGGAACTGACTGAAAAGCAGCCGCGTTGCACCAAAGGCCACTGAGAGTTCAACAACATGCCGAGCCCAGACCTGGAAAGAGACGCTGAAATGATGACTCAGAAGTAAACTTGATTTTTAGGCCCGAGCCCCTACAGGGCGTAGGGCCTATTGCTTCCGCAACGATGAGTGCCTGGGCGAAGCCCAGGCACTCATCGTTGCTAACTGTCTTGCCGAACTTGTGCGCGCAGCGCACAAGTTCGGCTGAGGTCGCGACCTTGCCCTGATTCCACTATCCCAGCAACCCATGCCGTAGGCATGGGCCATCTTTATTACTGCTAAAATGAATGGAAGTCAATGGGAGGTCAATGGCGGGCCCCGACGTCATGGCGAATGACGGGCGCGTCAGCGCCCGTCATTCGCCATTGACCCCACGGTGACGTGGGGAAAGTCAAGAGCTTTCAAAAAATGTATAATATGTCATTCTAATGTTATCGGATATATTGTTTTTGCTAAAAATTATATATTATTAGGCCCGAGCCCCTACAGGGCGTAGGGCCTATTGCTTCCGCAACGATGAGTGCCTGGGCGAAGCCCAGGCACTCATCGTTGCTAACTGTCTTGCCGAACTTGTGCGCGCAGCGCACAAGTTCGGCTGAGGTCGCGACCTTGCCCTGATTCCACTATCCCCGCAACCCATGCCGTAGGCATGGGCCATCTTTATTACTGCTAAAATGAATGGAAGTCAATGGGAGGTCAATGGGGGACCCCGACGTCATGGCGAATGACGGGCGCGTCAGCGCCCGTCATTCGCCATTGACCCCACGGTGACGTGGGGAAGGTCCAGAGCTTTCGAAAAACGTATAATTTGTCATTCTAATGTTTATTTATATTGTTTTTGCTAAAATATTATTATTATTTTTAGGCCCGAGCCCCTACAGGGCGTAGGGCCTATTGCTTCCGCAACGATGAGTGCCTGGGCGAAGCCCAGGCACTCATCGTTGCTAACTGTCTTGCCGAACTTGTGCGCGCAGCGCACAAGTTCGGCTGAGGTCGCGACCTTGCCCTGATTCCACTATCCCAGCAACCCATGCCGTAGGCATGGGCCATCCTTATTACTGCTAAAATGAATGGAAGTCAATGGGAGGTCAGTGGGCGCGACCCCCGACGTCATGGCGAATGACGGGCGCGTCAGCGCCCGTCATTCGCCAATGACCCCACGGTGACGTGGGGAAGGTTCAGAGCTTTCGAAAAACGTATAATTTGTCATTCTAATGTTTTCGGATATATTGTTTTTGCTAAAAATATTATTAGGCCCGAGCCCCCTACAGGGCGTAGGGCCTATTGCTTCCGCAACGATGAGTGCCTGGGCGAAGCCCAGGCACTCATCGTTGCTAACTGTCTTGCCGAACTTGTGCGCGCAGCGCACAAGTTCGGCTGAGGTCGCGACCTTGCCCTGATTCCACTATCCCAGCAACCCATGCCGTAGGCATGGGCCATCTTTATTACTGCTAAAATGAATGGAAGTCAATGGGAGGTCAATGGCGGACCCCGACGTCATGGCGAATGACGGGCGCGTCAGCGCCCGTCATTCGCCATTGACCCCACGGTGACGTGGGGAAGGTCCAAAGCTTTCAAAAAACGTATAATTTGTCATTCTAATGTTATCGGATATATTGTTTTGCTAAAAAATATTATTATTTTTATATTTTTTTTTTTTATTCTTTCTTCTGCTCTTTGAACAGGAATTTGACCCCCTGAACATATTCAAAAACTCACCAAAATTTGCCCAAAATTCAGTTCTGCCGAAAAATTTATTTTTTTATATGGTGCATCATTGGGCATAAAAAAATGGCGCGACAGCGCCACCTACAAAAGTCAAAATACATTGCGTCAATGGGAGACGCCCCGACGTCAACTTTGTCGTAGATCCACCAAATTCGGTACACACGTTCATCAAGTGATGCCAAACAAAAAATATTATTATGGCCACGCCCCCTGACAAACCGGAAGTCGGCCATCTTGGATTGAAAATCCGAAATGCCGAGTCAGCGTTTTCGTTGACGTCGCATTCGTCAACTCCTCTGAAGGCGCTTCACCTGCAGGGCTGAAAATCACTGGACATCATCTAGACAAGTGGGGCATCAAAAGTTATCCGATTTACGTTGATACGTATAACGGTTTCCGTGCGGCGAAGCCGCAAAAGTCCATCGGAAATTTTGCAATTTTCAAATTTGAAAATTTGCTCCCGTTTGCACATACAAAGTCCGATTGGGCTCAAATTCGAATCAGTTGTAAAACTTTCTGGCCTAGACATACTAATTATTAAAGAAAACAATTTGGTGCAATAGCGCCCCCTACAGAATAACACATAAATTTGCATGGAGGGCCCAAAATTTAGTTTCCCCAAATGTTACGAAATTTCACACAAAATTCCAGTGTGTCATTCCAATCAATAAAGTCAATCAGACCCATGACGTTTTTTGTACCGTGTTGCCATGACGATGCGCCAAAGTGCTCATGTTATCCTAATGGGAATGCTCCGAAAATTTCCCATTCATGAGAAAAATATTAGTTTCATGGAATTAAATGAAATTTGCCAGAATGACTCATCATGTCATCCCGATCAAAAAAGTCAATCACATCCATGTCATAATTTTCACTCTGTTGCCATGGCGATGCGTGAAATACCCCATGTTATCCTAATGGGAAAATTTCCACATTTTCGGACATTTTAAAGTCTTATAACGGCTTCAAACCTTCAATGACGAATGTGAGATTTGGCACGTTGATTCTTTACATCGTTCCCGTCAAAAAAGTCCAAGGGTACAACTTTGCATTTTGCACGGTGTTGCCATGGCGATGTCTGGAAAAACCCATGTTGGTGCATTTTGTGTATCAGTGCTCCCAATGTCTTTTGACTTTGTTTGGTGACAAGTGCAGCCCAAAGCCACAATAAAACAGAGGCATGTGGCGCGTTAGCGCCACCTATAGGGAGTGCCGGGTCGGCCGAGTGCGAAGTGCGGCCCGCGAGGGCCGTTCGATGCCGCTTGCGGCTTTAATTATTTTTATTTTTATTTCTTCTTCTTCTGCTCTTTGAGCAGGAATTTGACCCCCTGAACATATTCGAAAACTCACCAAATTTTGCCCAAAATTCAGAAGTGGCGAAAAATTTATTTTTTTATATGGTGCATCATTGGGCATAAAAAAATGGCGCGACAGCGCCACCTACAAAAAGTCAAAATACATTGCGTCAATGGGAGACGCCCCGACGTCAACTTTGTCGTAGAGCCACCAAATTTGGTACACACGTTCATCAAGTGATGCCAAACAAAAAATATTATTATGGCCACGCCCTCTGACAAACCGGAAGTCGGCCATCTTGGATTGAAAATTCCGAAATGCTGAGTCAGCATTTTCGTTGACGTCGCATTTTCGTCAACTCCTCTGAAGGCGCTTCACCTGCAGGGCTGAAAATCACTGGACATCATCTAGACAAGTGGGGCATCAAAAGTTATCCAATTTACGTTGATACCTGTCACGGTTTCCGTGCGGCGAAACCGCAAAAGTCCATCGGAATTTTTGCAATTTTCAAATTTCAAAATTTGCTCCCGTTTGTGCATACAAAGTCCGATTGGGCTCAAATTCGAATCAGTTGTAAAACTTTCTGGCCTAGACCTACTAATTATTAAAGAAAACAATTTGGTGCAATAGCGCCCCCTACAGAATAACAAATAAATTTGCATGGAGGGCCCAAAATTTAGTTTTCCCAAATGTTACGAAATTTCACACAAAATTACATTCCGTCATCCCGATCAATAAAGTCAATCACACCCATGTCGTTTTTTGTACCGTGTTGCCATGACGATGTGCCAAAGTGCCCATGTTATCCTAATGGGAACGCTCCGAAAATTCCCTATTCATGAGAAAAACATTAGTTTCATGGAATTAAGTGAAATTTGGCAGAATGACTCATCATGTCATCCTGAGCAAAAAAGTCAATCACACCCATGTCATATTTTTCACTCTGTTGCCATCGCGATGCGCGAAATACCCCATGTTATCCTAATGGGAAAATTTCTACATTTTCGGACATTTCAAAGTCTTCTAACGACTTCATACCTTCAATGAAGAATATGAAATTTGGCACGGTTATTCTTTACATCGTTCCCGTCAAAAAAGTCCGAGGGTGCAACTTTGTATTTTGCACGGTGTTGCCATGGCGATGCCTGGAAAAACCCATGTTGGTGCATTTTGTGCATCAGTCCTCCCAATGTCTTTTGATTTTGTTTGGTGACACATGGAGCTCAAAGCCACAATAAAACAGAGGCAAGTGATGGATCAGCGCCACCTACAGGGAGTGCCCGGTCGGCCGAGTGCGAAGCGCGGCCCGCGAGGGCCGTTCGATGCCGCTTGCGGCTTTAATTTTTATTATTTTTTTTTTTTTTATTCTTCTGCTCTTTGAACAGGAATTTGACCCCCTGAACATATTCGAAAACTCACCAAATTTTGCCCAAAATTCAGGTCTGCCGAAAAATTTATTTTTTTTATATGGTGCATCATTGGGCATAAAAAAATGGCGCGACAGCGCCACCTACAAAAGTCAAAATACATTGCGTCAATGGGAGACGCCCCGACGTCAACTTTGTCGTAGAACCACCAAATTCGGTACACACGTTCTTCAAGTGATGCCAAACAAAAAATATTATTATGGCCACGCCCTCTGACAAACCGGAAGTCGGCCATTTTGGATTGAAAATTCCGAAATGCCGAGTCAGCATTTTCGTTGACGTCGCATTTTCGTCAACTCCTCTGAAGGCGCTTCACCTGCAGGGCTGAAAATCACTGGACATCATCTAGACAAGTGGGGCATCAAAAGTTATCCAATTTACGTTGATACATATAACGGTTTCCGTGCGGCGAAACCGCAAAAGTCCATCGGAATTTTTGCAATTTTCAAATTTCAAAATTTGCTCCCGTTTGTGCATACAAAGTCCGATTGGGCTCAAATTCGAATCAGTTGTAAAACTTTCTGGCCTAGACCTACTAATTATGAAAGAAAACAATTTGGTTCAATAGCGCCCCCTACAGAATAACACATAAATTTGCATGGAGGGCCCAAAATTTAGTTTCCCCAAATGTTACGAAATTTCACACAAAATTCCGGTGGGTCATCCCAATCAATAAAGTCAATCAGACCCATGTCGTTTTTTGCATCGTGTTGCCATGGCGATGCGCCGAAGTTCCCATGTTATCCTAATGGGAACAGTCCGAAAATTTCCCATTCATGAGAAAAACATTAGTTTCATGGAATTAAGTGAAATTTGGAAATTTGACTCATCATGTCATCCCGATCAAAAAAGTCAATCACACCCATGTCATATTTTTCACTCTGTTGCCATCGCGATGCGCGAAATACCCCATGTTATCCTAATGGGAAAATTTCTACATTTTCGGACATTTCAAAGTCTTCTAACGACTTCATACCTTCAATGAAGAACATGAAATTTGGCACGGTTATTCTTTACATCGTTCCCGTCAAAAAAGTCCGAGGGTGCAACTTTGTATTTTGCACGGTGTTGCCATGGCGATGCCTGGAAAAACCCATGTTGGTGCATTTTATGTATCAGTGCTCCTAATGTCTTTTGACTTGGTTTGGTGACAAGTGCAGCCCAAAGACACAATAAAACAGAGGCAAGTGGCGGGTCAGCGCCACCTACAGGGAGTGCCCGGTCGGCCGAGTGCGAAGCGCGGCCCGCGAGGGCCGTTCGATGCCGCTTGCGGCTTTAATTTTTATTATTTTTTTTTTTTTTATTCTTCTGCTCTTTGAACAGGAATTTGACCCCCTGAACATATTCGAAAACTCACCAAATTTTGCCCAAAATTCAGGTCTGCCGAAAAATTTATTTTTTTATATGGTGCATCATTGGGCATAAAAAAATGGCGCGACAGCGCCACCTACAAAAGTCAAAATACATTGCGTCAATGGGAGACGCCCCGACGTCAACTTTGTCGTAGAACCACCAAATTCGGTACACACGTTCTTCAAGTGATGCCAAACAAAAAATATTATTATGGCCACGCCCTCTGACAAACCGGAAGTCGGCCATTTTGGATTGAAAATTCCGAAATGCCGAGTCAGCATTTTCGTTGACGTCGCATTTTCGTCAACTCCTCTGAAGGCGCTTCACCTGCAGGGCTGAAAATCACTGGACATCATCTAGACAAGTGGGGCATCAAAAGTTATCCAATTTACGTTGATACATATAACGGTTTCCGTGCGGCGAAACCGCAAAAGTCCATCGGAATTTTTGCAATTTTCAAATTTCAAAATTTGCTCCCGTTTGTGCATACAAAGTCCGATTGGGCTCAAATTCGAATCAGTTGTAAAACTTTCTGGCCTAGACCTACTAATTATGAAAGAAAACAATTTGGTTCAATAGCGCCCCCTACAGAATAACACATAAATTTGCATGGAGGGCCCAAAATTTAGTTTCCCCAAATGTTACGAAATTTCACACAAAATTCCGGTGGGTCATCCCAATCAATAAAGTCAATCAGACCCATGTCGTTTTTTGCATCGTGTTGCCATGGCGATGCGCCGAAGTTCCCATGTTATCCTAATGGGAACGGTCCGAAAATTTCCCATTCATGAGAAAAACATTAGTTTCATGGAATTAAGTGAAATTTGGCAGAATGACTCATCATGTCATCCTGATCCAAAAAGTCAATCACAACACCCATGTCATATTTTTCACTTTGTTGCCATGGCGATGCGTGAAAAACCCCATGTTATCCTAATGGGAAAATTTACACATTTTTGGACATTTCAAAGTCTTATAACGGCTTCAGCCCTTCAATCCAGTATGTGAAAATTGGCACGTTGATTCTTTACATCTTCCCCATCAAAAAGTCCGAGGTGGCCAACTTTGTTTTTGCACGGTGTTGCCATGGCGATGCCTGGAAAAAACCCATGTTGGTGCATTTTGTGCATCACTGCTCCCAATGTCTTTTGACTTTGTTTGGTGACAAATGCAGCTCAAAGCCACAATAAAACAGAGGCAAGTGATGAATCAGCGCCACCTACAGGGAGTGCCCGGTTGGCCGAGTGCGAAGCGCGGCCCGCGAGGGCCATTCGATGCCGCTTGCGGCTTTAATTTATTATTATTATTATTTTTATTCTTCTTTGTTCTGCTCTTTGAGCAGGAATTTCACCCCCTGAACATATTCAAAAACGCACCAATTTTTGCCCAAAATTCAGGTCTGCCGAAAAATTTATTTTTTTATGTGTTGCATAATTGCTCATAAAAAAATGGCGCGACAGCGCCACCTGCAAAAGTCAAATTACATTGCGTCAATGGGAGACGCCCCGACGTCAATTTTGTCGTAGAGCCACCAAATTCGGTACACACATTCTTCATGTGATGCCAAACAAAAAATATTATTATGCCCACGCCCCTTGACAAACCGGAAGTCGGCCATCTTGGATTGAAAATTCCGAAATGCCGACTCAGCATTTTTGTTGATGTCGCATTTTCGTCAACTCCTCTGAAGGCGCTTCACCTGCAGGGCTGAAAATCACTGGACATCATCTAGACAAGTGGGGCATCAAAAGTTATCCAATTTACGTTGATGCCTATTACGGTTTCCGTGCGGCGAAGCCGCAAAAGTCCATCGGAATTTTTGCAATTTTCAAATTTGAAAATTTGCTCCCGTTTGCGCATACAAAGTCCGATTGGGCTCAAATTCGAATCATTTGTAAAACCTTCTGGCCTAGACCTACTAATTATCAAAGAAAACAATTTGGTGCAATAGCGCCCCCTACAGAATAAAACATAAATTTACATGGAGGGCCCAAAATTTAGTTTTCCCAAATGTTACGAAATTTCACACAAAATTCCAGTGGGTCATCCCAATCAATAAAGTCAATCAGACCCATGACGTTTTTTGTACCGTGTTGCCATGACGATGCGCCAAAGTGCCCATGTTATCCTAATGGGAATGCTCCGAATTTTCCCATTCATGAGAAAAACATTAGTTTCATGGAATTAAGTGAAATTTGCCAGAATGACTCATCATGTCATCCTGATCCAAAAAGTCAATTGGATACATGTCATATTTTCCACCCGGTTGCCATGGCGATGGCCGAAATACCCCATGTTATCCTAATGGGAATATTTCCACATTTTTGGACATTTCAAAGTCTTCTAACGACTTCAGACCTTCAATGAAGAACATGAAATTTGGCACAGTGATTCTTTACATGGTTTCCGTCAAAAAAGTCCAAGGGCCAACTGTGTATTTTGCACGATTGTTGCCATGGCGATGCCTGGAAAAAACCCATGTTGGTGCATTTTGTGCATCAGTGCTCCCAATGTCTTTTGACTCTGTTGGTGACAAGTGCAGCCGAAAGCCACAATAAAACAGAGGCAAGTGATGAATCAGCGCCACCTACAGGGGAGTGCCCGGTCGGCCGAGTGCGAAGCGCGGCCCGCGAGGGCCGTTCGATGCCGCTTGCGGCTTTAATTTCTTCTTTCTTCTGCTTTTTGAACAGGAATTTGACCCCCTGAACATATTCGAAAACTCACCAAAATTTGCCCAAAATTCAGGTCTGCCGAAAAATTTATTTTTTTATATGGTGCATCATTGGGCATAAAAAAATGGCGCGACAGCGCCACCTGCAAAAATCAAAATACATTGCGTCAATGGGAGACGCCCCGACGTCAATTTTTGTCGTAGAGCCACAAAATTCGGTACACACATTCTTCAAGTGATGCCAAACAAAAAAATATATTATGGCCACGCCCCCTGACAAACCGGAAGTCGGCCATCTTGGATTGAAAATTCCGAAATGCCGAGTCAGCATTTTTGTTGACGTTGCATTTTCGTCAACTCCTCTGAAGGCGCTTCACCTGCAGGGCTGAAAATCACTGGACATCATCTAGACAAGTGGGGCATCAAAAGTTATCCGATTTACATTGATACATATAGCGCGGCTTCCGTGCGGCGAAGCCGCAAAATTCCATCGGAATTTTTTGCAATTTTTAATGTCAAAATTTCCTCCCGTTTGCGCATAAAAAGTCCGATTGAGCTCAAATTAGAATCACTTGTAAACTTTCTGGCCTAGACCTACTAATTATGAAAGAAAACAATTTGGTGCAATAGCGCCCCCTACAGAATAACAAATAAATTTGCATGGAGGGCCCAAATTTAGTTTTCCCAAATGTTACGAAATTTCACACAAAATTCCAGTGGGTCATCCCAATCAATAAAGTCAATCAGACCCATGACTTTTTTTTGTACCGTGTTGCCATGACGATGCGCCAAATTGCCCATGTTATCCTAATGGGAACGCTCCGAAAATTCCCCATTCATGAGAAACACATTAGTTTCATGGAATTAAAATGAAATTTGCCAGAATGACTCATCATGTGATCACGATCAAAAAAGTCAATCACACCCCATGCCATATTTTTCACTCTGTTGCTATGGTGATGCGCGAAATACCCCATGTTTATCCTAATGGGAAAATTTACACATTTTTGGACATTTCAAAGTCTTATAACGGCTTCAAAACCTTCAATGAAGAATGTGACATTTGGCACGTGATGTCTTTATATCTTCCCCATCAAAAAAGTCCGAGGTGCCAACTTTGTATCTTGCACGGTGTTGCCACGGCGATGCCTGGAAAACCCCATGTTGGTGCATTTTGTGCATCACTGCTCCCAATGTCTTTTGGCTTTGTTTGGTTACAAATGCAGCTCAAAGCCACAATAAAACAAAAGCAAGGGCCGGATCAGCGCCACCTACAGGGAGTGCCGGGTCGGCCCGAGTGCGAAGCGCGGCCCGCGAGGGCCGTTCGATGCCGCTTGCGGCTTTAATTAGGCCCGAGCCCCTACAGGGCGTAGGGCCTATTGCTTCCGCAACGATGAGTGCCTGGGCGAAGCCCAGGCACTCATCGTTGCTAACTGTCTTGCCGAACTTGTGCGCGCAGCGCACAAGTTCGGCTGAGGTCGCGACCTTGCCCTGATTCCACTATCCCAGCAACCCATGCCGTAGGCATGGGCCCGTCTTTATTACTGCTAAAATGAATGGAAGTCAATGGGAGGTCAGTGGGCGACCCCCGACGTCATGGCGAATGACGGGCGTGTCAGCGCCCGTCATTCGCCAATGACCCCACGGTGACGTGGGGAAGGTCCAGAGCTTTCGAAAAACGTATAATTTGTCATTCTAATGTTATCGGATATATTGTTTTTTGCTAAAAATATTATTATTTTTTAGGCCCGAGCCCCTACAGGGCGTAGGGCCCTATTGCTCCCGCAACGATGAGTGCCTGGGCGAAGCCCAGGCACTCATCGTTGCTAACTGTCTTGCCGAACTTGTGCGCGCAGCGCACAAGTTCGGCTGAGGTCGCGACCTTGCCCTGATTCCACTATCCCAGCACCCCCCCATGCCGTAGGCATGGGGCATCTTTATTACTGCTAAAATGAATGGAAGTCAATGGTGAGGTCAATGGCGGACCCCGACGTCATGGCGAATGACGGGCGCGTCAGCGCCCGTCATTCGCCATTGACCCCACGGTGACGTGGGGAAAGTCAAGAGCTTTCAAAAAATGTATAATATGTCATTCTAATGTTATCGGATATATTGTTTTTGCTAAAAATATTATTATTTTTTTATTATTAGGCCCGAGCCCCTCAGGGCGTAGGGCCTATTGCTTCCGCAACGATGAGTGCCTGGGCGAAGCCCAGCACTCATCGTTGCTAACTGTCTTGCCGAACTTGTGCGCGCAGCGCACAAGTTCGGCTGAGGTCGCGACCTTGCCCTGATTCCACTATCCCCAGCAAACCCATGCCGCAGGCATGGGGCATCTTTATTTACTGCTAAAATGAATGGAAGTCAATGGGAGGTCAATGGCGGACCCCGACGTCATGGCGAATGACGGGCGCGTCAGCGCCCGTCATTCGCCATTGACCCCACGGTGACGTGGGGAAAAGTCGAGAGCTTTCAAAAAAAACGTATAATTTGTCATTCTAATGTTTTCGGATATATTGTTTTTGCTAAAAATATTATTATTTTTATTTTATTTTCTTCTTCTTCTGCTCTTTGAGCAGGAATTTGACCCCCTGAACATATTGAAAACTCACCAAATTTTGCCCAAAATTCAGAAGTGGCGAAAATTTATTTTTTTTATATGGTGCATCATTGGGCATAAAAAAATGGCGCGACAGCGCCACCTACAAAACTCAAAATACATTGCGTCAATGGGAGACACCCCGACGTAAAACTTCGTCGTAGAACCACCAAATTCGGTACACACATTCTTCAAGTGATGCCAAACAAAAAAATATTATTATGGCCACGCCCCCTGATAAACCGGAAGTCGGCCATCTTGGATTGAAAATTCCGAAATGCCGAGTCAGCATTTTTGTTGACGTTGCATTTTCGTCAACTCCTCTGAAGGCGCTTCACCTGCAGGGCTGAAAATCACTGGACATCATCTAGACAAGTGGGGCATCAAAAGTTATCCAATTTACATTGATACGTATAACGGTTTCCGTGCGGCGAAGCCGCAAAAGTCCATCAGAATTTTTGCAATTTTCAAATGTCAAAATTTGCTCCCGTTTTGCACATAAAAAGTCCGATTGAACTCAAATTCGAATCAGTTGTAAACTTTCTGGCCTAGACCTGCTATTTATAAAAAGAAAACAATTTGGTGCAATAGCGCCCCCTACAGAATAACAAATACATTTGCATGGAAGGCCCAAAATTTAGTTTTCCCAAATGTTACGAAATTTCACACAAAATTCCAGTGGTCATCCCGATCAATAAAGTCAATCAGACCCATGTCGTTTCTTGCACCGTGTTGCTATGGCGATGCGCCGAAGTTCCCATGTTATCCTAATGGGAACGGTCCGAAATTTCCCATTCATGAGAAAAACATTAGTTTCATGGAATTAAGTGAAATTTGGCAGAATGACTCATCATGTCATCCTGATCCAAAAAGTCAATCACACCCATGTCATATTTTTCACTTTGTTGCCATGGCGATGCGTGAAAAACCCCCATGTTATCCTAATGGGAAAATTTTACACATTTTTGGACATTTCAAAGTCTTATAACGGCTTCAGCCCTTCAATCCAGTATGTGAAAATTGGCACGTTGATTCTTTTAACATCTTCCCATCAAAAAAAGTCCGAGGTGCCAACTTTGTATTTTGCACGGTGTTGCCATGGCGATGCCTGGAAAAACCCATGTTGGTGCATTTTGTGCATCACTGCTCCCAATGTCTTTTGACTTTGTTTGGTGACAAATGCAGCTCAAAGCCACAATAAAACAGAGGCAAGTGATGAATCAGCGCCACCTACAGGGAGTGCCCCGTTGGCCGAGTGCGAAGCGCGGCCCGCGAGGGCCATTCGATGCCGCTTGCGGCTTTAATTTTTTTTTTTTTTTTTTTTCTTCTTTCATCTCTGCTTTTTTGAGCAGGAATTTGACCCCCTGAACATATTCAAAAACTCACCAAAATTTGCCCAAAATTCAGGTCTGCCGAAAAATTTATTTTTTTATAGGGGTGCATCATTGGGCATAAAAAAATGGCGCGACAGCGCCACCTACAAAAGTCAAAATACATTGCGTCAATGGGAGACGCCCAACGTAAGTTTGTCGTAGACCCCCCAAATTCGGTACACACGTTCATCAAGTGATGGCAAACAAAAAATATTATTATGGCCACGCCCTCTGACAAACCGAAGTCGGCCATCTTGGATTGAAAATTCCGAAAATGCCGAGTCAGCTTTTTTGTTGACGTCGCATTTTCGTCAACTCCTCTGAAGGCGCTTAACCCCTGCAGGGCTGAAAATCACTGGAACATCATCTAGACAAGTGGGGCATCAAAAGTTATCCAATTTACATTGATACGTATAACGGTTTTCCGTGCGGCGAAGCCGCAAAATTCCATCGGAATTTTTGCAATTTTTAAATTTCAAATTTGCTCCCATTTGTGCATATAAAGTCCGATTTGACTCAAATTCAAATCAGTTGTAAAAACTTTCTGCCCTAGACCTACTAATTGTGAAAGAAAACATTTGGTGCAATAGCGCCCCCTACAGAATAACAAATACATTTGCATGGAGGGCCCAAAATTTAGTTTTCCCAATGTTACGAAATTTCACACAAAATTCCATTTCGTCATTCCAATCAATAAAGTCAATCAGACCCATGTCGTTTTTTGCATTGTGTTACCATGGCGATGCGCGAAGTTCCCATGTTATCCTAATGGGAACGGTCCGAAAATTTCCCATTCATGAGAAAAACATTAGTTTCATGGAATTAAGTGAAATTTGCCAGAATGACTCATCATATCATCCCAATCAAAAAATCAATCACACCCATGTCATAATTTTCACTTTGTTGCCATGGCGATGCGCGAATACCCTATGTTATCCTAATGGGGAAATTTACACATGTTTGGACATTTCAAAGTCTTATAACGGCTTCAGACCTTCAGTGAAGAACGTGAGATTTGGCACGTTGATTCTTTACATCGTCCCCGTCAAAAAAGTCCGAGGTCCAACTTTTATGTTTGCACGGTGTGTTGCCATGGCGATGCCTGGAAAAACCCATGTTGGTGCATTTTGTGCATCAGTGCTCCCCAATGTCTTTTGACTTTGTTTGGAGACAAGTGCAGGCCCAAAGCCACAATAAAACAGAGGCATGTGGCGCGTTAGCGCCACCTACAGGGATGCCAGGTCGGCCGAGTGCGAAGCGCGGCCCGCGAGGGCCGTTCGATGCCGCTTGCGGCTTTAATTAGGCCGAGCCCCTACAGGGCTAGGGCCTATTGCTTCCGCAACGATGAGTGCCTGGGCGAAGCCCAGCACTCATCGTTGCTAACTGTCTTGCCGAACTTGTGCGCGAAGCGCACAAGTTTCGGCTGAGGTCGCAACCTTTCCCTGATTCCACTATCCAAGCAACCCATGCCCGTAGGCATGGGATATGCATATTTGTTCTTGCTAGATGTCATCGTCAACATTGAGTCAATGGGCGAAGCCCATTGACTCAATGTTGACAAAGGCAGCGCGAAGCGCTCATGTCGCCCAAACACACTCCTGGCACCGAGCCCTATCCAACACCCATGCCGTAGGCATGGGCCATCTTTATTACTGCTAAAATGATGGAAGTCAATGGGAGGTCAGTGGCGGGCCCCGACGTCATGGTGAATGACGGGCGCGTAAGCGCCCGTCATTCACCATTGACCCCACGGTGACGTGGGAAAAGTCGAGAGCTTTCAAAAAAATGTATAATATGTCATTCTAATGTTTTTCGGATATATTGTTTTTTGCTCAAATTATTATATATTTTGTTTATTTATTTATTCTTCTCCTGCACTTTGAACAGGAATTTGACCCCGTGAACATATTCCAAAAACTCACCAAAATTTTGCCCCAAATTCAGGTTTGCTGAAAAATTTATTTTTTTATATGGTGCATTATTGGGCATAAAAAAATGGCGCGACAGCGCCATCTTCAAAAATCAAAATACATGCGTCAATGGGAAACGCCCCGACGTCAACTTTATCGTAGAGCCACCAAATTCGGTCCACACATTCCTCAAGTGATGCCAAACAAAAAATATTTATTATGGCCACGCCCCCTGACCAACCGGAAGTCGGCCATCTTGGATTGAAAATTCCGAAATGCCGCGAGTCAGCATTTTTGTTGACGTTCAATTTTGTCACTCCTCTGAAGGCGCTTCACCTGCAGGCTGAAAATCACTGGACATCATCTAGACAAGTGGGGCATCAAAAGTTATCCAATTTAGGTTGATACCTGTCACGGTTTCCGTGCGGCGAAGCCGCAAAAAGTCCATCGGAATTTTTGGGCAATTTTCAAATTTGAAAATTTGCTCCCCGTTTGCGCATAAAAAGTCCGATTGAGCTCAAATTCGAATCAGTTATAAAACTTTCTGGCCTAGGACCTACTAATTATTAAAGAAACAATTTGGTGCAATAGCGCCCCCTACAGAATAACACATAAATTTGCATGTAGGGCCCAAAAGTTAGTTTTCCCCAAATGTTACGAAATTTCACACACAAATTCCAGTGGGTCATTCCAATCAATAAAGTCAATCAGACCCATGACGTTTTTTTGTACCCGTGTTGCCATGACGATGCGCCAAAGTGCCCATGTTAGCCTAATGGGAACCTCCGAAAATTTCCCATTCATGAGAAAAAACATTACTTTCATGGAATTAAGTGAAATTTGCCAGAATGACTCATCATGTCATCCTGATCCAAAAAGTCAATTGGATACATGTCATATTTTCCACTCGGTTGCCATGGCGATGGCCTAAATACCCCATGTTATCCTAATGGGAAAATTTCCACATTTTTGGACATTTTAAAGTCCTTCTAACGATTGCATACCTTCAATGAAGAACATGAAATTTGCACAGTGATTCTTACCTGGTTTCACAGTCAAAAAAGTCCAGGGTGCAACTTTGTATTTTGCACAGGTTTTTGCCATGGCGATGCTGGAAAAACCCATGTTGGGTGCATTTTGTGCATCCGTGCGCCCCAATGCTCCTTTTGACTCTGTTTGGTGACAAGTGCAGCGCCAAAGACACATAAAAACGGAAGCAAGTGGCGGATCAGCGCCACCTACAGGAGATGCCCGGTCCGGCCGGTGCAACAGCGCGGCCCTCGAGGGCCGTTCGAGTGCCGCTTGCGGCTTTAATTATTTTTATTTCTTCTTTCTTCTGCTTTTTTGAACAGGAATTTGACCCCTGAACATATTCGAAACTCACCAAAATTTGCCCAAAATTCGAGGTCTGCCGAAAAATATATTTTTTATATGGTGCAATCATTGGGCATAAAAAAATTGCGCGAACAGCGCCACCTGCAAAATCAAAATACATTTGCGTCAATGGGGAGACGCCCCGACGTTCATTTTGTTCGTAGAGCCACAAAATTCGGTACACACGATTCTTCATGATGATGCAAACAAAAAATATTATTATGGCCACGCCCCGCTGCAACCTGGAAGTCGGCATTTTGGATTGAAAATTCCGAAATGCCGAGTCAGCATTTTCGTTGAGCGGCCGCATTTTCGTTCAACTCGCTCTGAAGGGCGCTTCACCTGCAGGGCTGAAACATCAACTGGACATCATCTATACAAGTGGGGCATCAAAAGGTTATCCGATTTACATTGATACCTATAACGGTTTTCCGTGCGGCGAAAAAAACACAAGCTCGCAAAATCCCATTGGATTTTTTGCAATTTTGAAATTTCTAAATTTGCTCCTTTGCCATACTAAGTCCGATTTCACCCTCAAATTCGTAAATCAGTTGTAAAACGTTCTGGCCTAGCCCTACTCATTTTGAAAGAAAACAAAATTGGTGCAATTAGCCCCCCTACAGAATAACAATTTATTTGTATGGAGGTCCCAAAATTTATTTTGCTCAATGTTACGAAATTTGACACAAATGCCAGTGGGTCATCCAATCAAATAAAGTTATCAGACCCATGTTGTTTTTTTGTACCGTGTTGCCGATGACGATGCTCCCAAGATGCCATGTTATCCTAATGGGAATGCTCCGAAAATCTCCCATTCATGAGAACACATTATTTTCATGGAATTAGTGAAATTTGGCAGAATCACTCATTCATGTCATCCTTGATCAAAAAAGTCCAATTGGATCCATGTCTAGTTCCCACCCTGTTTGTCCTGGCGATCGGCCGAACTACCCCATGTTTATCCTAATGGAAAATTTCCACCCTTTTTCGGACCCTTCAAAGTCTTTTATAACGACTTCATACCTTCAATGAAGTACGTGAAATTTGCATGCTGATTCATTTACGATCTTCACTGTCAAAAAGCCGAGGGGCCAACTTGTATTGCACGGTGTTGCCATGGCGATGCCTGGAAAACCATGTTTTTGTGCATTTTGCTGAATCGTGCTCCAAGGCTTGGCTGTGTTAGGGATAACATGAGCTCAATAGCCACAAGTAAAAGGAGGCAGTGGGGATCAGAGCACACCTACAGGAGGTGCCCGGGCGGCCGATGTGCAAAAGCGCAGGCCCGTGAGGGCCGTCGATGCGCTTGCGGCTTTATTATTGATTAGGCGAGGCCCATAAAGGGGTAGGGCCTAGTGCCCGCAACGGATTGAGTGCCTGGGCGACGACCCGGCATCATCGTTGCTAAGACTGTCTGCCGAACTTGTGCGCGAGGCACAAGTAGGCTGAGGTCGCGACTTGCTCTGACTCC
>JAIEZT010000465.1:0-49205 GCA_019594935.1 Periophthalmus modestus | reverse complement strand
AATCTGTGAAAAGAAACACATTATTTAACCCAAGCGCAGAACGAGTCATGAAATCCGGAGTGGATGATGTCGCGTTCGGGGATTTTTTGCGTTCACACTTCATTCACTCGCATCAAGAGGATCGGATCACGTCACATGGAAACCAATTCAGGCATTCAAACAGGGGACAAGTTGTTGCTGACCAAAGAGCGGGGGATATCAACCGCCCACCTGCCCGCTCCGGGGGGCCGTACACAAAACCAACAGCTGCTAATGAACAGAACTAACCTGAACGAAGACAATTAAAGGTGCATGTGTCACTTTTCTGGTGCGCTCATCTGCTTGTCGCTATGGAGAGTTGGTGACTGGCTTTACTGAATGTTCTTCAGTATGGCATTAAAACTTATCTATTTTGTATTTATTCAATTACTGGTGTGTTTTAATTGGGTAAAATATCTCCGAAAGCACATCGTACTGTGAGCGGGCCCTCATTTTGACATGGTAGCAGAGTCTACGTGTTCTCTTGGAGTCAGTGAGAGTAAGTTTAATGTTACACTGTGAAACATTCCAGACAAATCCAGTTATATTCTATATCTATAACCTATATATATAAAGATATCTATAATTATAGCTATAAACTACATAAACTATATCTATAACGGTGTAACTGTAACTATATCTATAAATATATAACTGTTTCTATATCTATAACTACCTAACTATAAACTATATCTAGTGTCGTATAACTATGTTTTAACTATATCTATATATAAACTACATAACTATAACTATATCTATAAGATCTAACTAATATCTATAACTAATAACTATAAAACTATCTAAATATATAACTATATAACCTATATAAACTATAAAACTATATAAGTATAACTATATAAGTATAACTATAACTATAAGTAAACTATATATAACTATATCTTAAACTATATCTATAACTATATATAATAATAACTATATCTATAACTATTATAAGTATAACTATATCCATATAACTATATAACTATATCTATAAAATATTAACTATATAAGTATAAATATATCTATAACTATATAACATATATCTATAAACTACATCTATAAACTATATAACTATATCCTATAACCTATATAAGTATAACTATATCTATAACTATATATCTATATCTATAACTATATAACTATAACTATATCTATAACTATATATCTATAATATAACTATATAACTCATAACTACATCTATAACTATATCTATATCTATGTGTATATATAATGTCAGTCAAACCTGTTGCTAACGCTAGTGGGACGACCTCGGGGAAAATAAAAAGCATCAGGATGTAGATTGAGTTAATTCAAACATTTTAAAAACCAAAATGATGAGTCTGACGGCAGCAGGTACAGAGAGAGGCCACAGTTTTCCAATGTAAGTGAATTGGAGCCGACGGAGCCAGAATCGCCACTCAGACCCCCTGTTTGGAACACAGCAGCTACGTCCATTTATATATACACTCTTTATTCTCTTTTTCTCCCTCCTTCTCTCTTTTCACTCTTTTTCCTTCTCTCCATCTGAAGTGTAAAATGTAATACCATGTACAAGAGCTAGTTGGCACCTGCTCCTCCACTTCTCTCCACTCCACCCTCCCTCCGTCTCCATCCTTCTCTCTCTTTTCTCATGGAGACGAGCGGCCCGTGGACCTCTGCTCTCAGGAGGATTTCACTGTGGGACTTTGGTAAACACTATATTTTTATGTAGGTTCATATTCTTCATGTTTGGCCTATGACCTTATCTTTACAGAGCGTGTTTTTTTGGGGAGATCAGAGGAGGTTGGGGGTCAGAGGAGGTTTGGGGTCAGTGGAGGTTTGGGGTCAGAGGAGGTTTGGAGTCAGAGGAGTTTTGGGGTCAGGGGAGGTTTGGCTCGTTAAACCTGTGAAGTGCCTCAGTGTGATGCAGTTTATCACTCCACATGAAACATCACACCTTCAATACAAACCCAGTCACCGTCTGCTCCTCTGCCTCTCTGACCCTCTCCTTTTATCCTCTGCTCCTCTGACCTTCTCCTCTGACCCTCTGACCCTGTCCTCTGCTCCTCTGCTCCTCTGACCTTATTGTCTGCTCGTCTGACCCTCCTCTGCCTCTCTGACCATCTCCTCTGCTCCTCTGCATTCTCTGCTCATCTGACCCTCTCCTCTGCTCCTCTGACCTTCTCCTTTGCTCCTCTGACCCTCTCCTCTGCTCCTCTGACCCTCTCCTCTGCTCATCTGACCCTCTCCTCTGCTCCTCTGACCTTCTCCATTTGCTCCTCTGACCCTCTCCTCTGCTCGTCTGACCCTTCTCCTCTGACCCTCTCCTCTGCTCGTCTGACCCTCTCCTCTGCTCCTCTGCATCCTCTGCTCATCGGACCCTCTGACCCTCTCCTCTGCTCATCTGACCCCTCTCCTCTGCTCCTTCTGACCTTCTCCTTTGCTCCTCTGACCCTCTCCTCTGCTCGTCTGACCCTCTCCTCTGACCCTCTCCTCTGCTCCTCTGACCCTCTCCTCTGCTCCTCTGACCCTCTCCTCTGCTCCTCTGACCCTTCCAAAAGCTGTGGGGAAAATATATGTGAGGAATTTCTGGCCAGATTATTAAAATGTGAAGTGTCCCTGTAGAGAAACGTGTTAATAGAAAAAGACAAAACTCAAACTGAAACTGGCCTGATGTGAGAAAATCACTGTATCCTCAGTAGAAATAATCATGTTATTATTTTAACAGTATTGCATTAAAACTTATCTATCACCATGGAAACACACAACATGTGGCGCAAAAACACAAAAACCTGTATAATTAGCCTCACATTATTATAGCTTTTATATGTGTTTTATTTATCATTTCTTGACCTTTTGGTATGAGTAAATAACAGAATTGAACTTTAAACGCGTTAAATGTTTTCAATTTAATGAACAGAAGAGCTGTAAGTATTATGAACTGCTGCCATCTAGTGGTTTCATGAGTTTAACATTTACAGGTGCAGAAAAGAGAGGATTACAACAAAAGCATTAAGTTTAAGCTCAACAATGTGGATAAAGACTGGATTTTTTTTGAATGGTCTAAATAAAAAAAGATAAAAAGATAGCCCTCATTTCTATTTTAAAGAGTCGCAAGTGTTTCTAATGATAATGTAACCTGCCTAAAAAAGTATTAATAAAACTTTAAGGTCCCCAATTACACAGAAAAGACTTTTGGGTTTTACATCATGTTATAATGTTGTTACCTCCTCAAAAACAGACCTGGAGTTGTGTTTTGTCTCATTCACACATGTTTGAGTAACACTTTATTATTAGTCTGTCACATCCCCAAAGCTCAAAATGCTCTGTCCCACCTTGTGATGTCATGAAGTGGTAGTTCTCAAGTTTTCTAGTAAAGATTGGAATTACCAGGGTCTGAAATGATCCAAATGATCCTAGTGAAGGTTTATGAAGTTAAAAAAAAAAAACAGTGGAGCACTTCCTGTATTACCACATGATGACATCACAGAGTGTTTGCCGTTTGAGAGAAGAACTCAGCCTAAATATCAGAGTTTGTGTGTGTTTAAACATGTGTGAATGAAACAAAACACAACTCCAGGTGTGTTTTTGAGGAAAACAACATGAGAACATAGATCAGAAAACAGAGTAATACGGGGGCTTTAAAAGTATCTTGTGGACAGTCCGCCGCCTGTTTGTCTCCATGGAGATGTTGTTACTATGCCATTAAACTTCTATCTCTATGGAGACGTCTAGTATGTTATGTCAGTTTAAAGGTCCAGATCTGTGTGAAGGCGAGAATAGCGCTATCGCCATAGCGACAAGCAGGTGACAGACAGACCCCTCACCAGAAAAGTTACATACTGCTCCTTTAAGTAAGTTTTAAGTGAAATAAGCATTTTGTTTTCTTTTCTTTTTTAAATAGTGTTGTATTTCTTACTAAACTAAAAAGACAGCCTGCATTTGATGTCGCCATGGAGATGTGCTTTGTCTGCAATGTTTCACAGTATGGCATTAAACTTTGTCCATCTCCATGGAGACAAGTTATTTATGTCAGTTTACAGGTCCAGATCTGTGCAGTGGTAAACCAGTCCACAGTAAAGCGTGTTTTTTTGAAGGTATTCTTGATAAAAGATAGACTGTAGATGTAGATAGACTAATAATAAATGAATGAAACAGTGAAACACAACTCATAACATGGTTTAAAGCTCATAAGAAGAATCAATTTTGTGCAAATATAGGATCTTTAATATGCAAGTAAAGTGTTATAATTACATAAAGTCTGTTTTATTTTTATTATGTGACGTAAAACACGTTGCACTCCGCGCCCCGCCCCTCCGTGACACTTCTGTAAAGCCCAGTTACGATACGCCTGTTTTCCTATTCTCTATTTTAGTTACTCTCTTTAAATTACGTATCTCCATTTACGGACAGCGGGCCTTACGCTCAAACACCGCCGTAGCTGTCAGTCGAAGCAGGACGTTTAAATGGCTCCACTCAGGACCGTGAACCTTATAGCGCGTTAATAACACATTCACGGCAATTTATGAGGAAATACGCATGTAAAACTATCGCAGGCGTTCACCTAGCTTGCTCGTCTTTGTAGCAGTGACGGGATTTGTGCGTGGCTTTAGCCGAAATGAGCGAAGAGGAGGCGTTTTTGCAGCGGGCTAAAGCCGGGTTTGAGGACCTGTGTCGGGCTGTGAACATGGACGAAGAGGCGAGCACCGAGGCGTGGAAGACTTACGAAAATATCAGCAGGAATTTCACTCTGGAGGTACGAAGAACAGTGCGAAGTTTGATGAATATTTAAGGTGTTTTGTGTGCGTTTTTCTTGATGTGTAGGGGAGTGTTTGACAGCTAGCTACGCCTCCTGCACATCCACACACACTACTACTGTGTCTACGAGATAAAGTTAAACCTTTTACAGTTGCTTAACAGCGATTAACTCCTTATTTTAGTTTAGAAAATGTGTTGATTAGGTTGTTTTTGCAGGGTTAAAGTAGTAGTGTTCTGCTGGTGTTTATTTCTGGATGTATTTGTCTTATTTTAGATAAAACTGCTGCTAAAACTGTGCTGCAATACAAAAGATACATCTAAAGTCCCCGGATGACGAGTTTGAAGCTTTTGCTCTAATTTAACAGCGATCAGCTCTAAATTTTTGTGTTTTGGGAATGTGTTCACTGGGTTGTTTTTGCATCTCCATTGAATGTTTGCTTTGCAGAATGTCCACAGTATTGCATTCAAAACTTTTACAACCTTTACAGCTGTTTTTATTGCTGTGCACGGGGTCACCTCTCCACGGATCTGACCCTGTATGTGTGGTCACCTGACTGTCTCCATGGAGATAGGCTGTCCTTTGTTTAGGCTCACTTTGTAGATTTGGTTTGATCCCAGATAAGTTTAATGCCATGCTGTGGAACATTCCAGGTTTTTCTGGTTTATGATTTTTTCTCGTTTTTGTTTCAGGGAGATGAGAGACACTGGCTGGTCTGTGCTCTGTATGTCGCCTGCCGCTCTTCGGTCCCCACTGTCAGCAAAGGCACATCTGAAGGAAACTATGTGTCTCTGACCAGGATCCTGCGCAGCGCCCCCATGAGGTCAGTACAAGCACTGCACTATACAGTCAAACGACAGCCTCCCCCATCTATGCTCTGGTGTCAACCTCTCTCATCCTATTAGCCAGTCTCTATAAGGCTTTGGGTGAGTGACAGGTGGATTTAACAATCACAGTGCAGCACAAACTCTCAGGAGAAGCAGAGGGCTTTAGTTATCTTTTTAAGATAAGACAGTTAAAGTGCATTTGACAGGTTTACTAGGATGTGGTACCTGTGGTCAGTATTTATCATAGTTTTACATCACTTAAGTGGGAACTTGTGGGCACGTCCCATCGGTGGAGGCCCCATGGAAGACCCAGGACACGCTGGAGGGACTATGTTTCTCTCGGCTGGCCTGGGAATGCCTTGGAATCCCACTGGAAGAGCTGGAGTGTGGGTATGTCTTCTTAGACTGCTGCCCCTTCGACCCAGACCCGGATAAAGCTGAAGAAAATGGATGGATGATCATAACTATTTTGTAAATTAAAACAAGTTAAGGCATTTCTTTACATTATGGTTGCTAGGTAAACAGTTATGCATTACCTCTACATATGTCACATCTGCTCCTTGTGTCCAACCAGGAAGTAAAATTATAAAACTTCATCAAAATAAAAATAAAAGCTTGCCAAAACAAGTCTTTTTTTTTTAGATTTTAATGTTTTAGTGAAATTAGTTGTCTAACCTCATATGCACTAAATATACCAAATGTGTGTAATAACTGAATTACAGGTTGTTTTTCATCTGCTCTTCCCCTCTCCTCCCTCCTCTCCTTCAGCCTGATTGAGTTCTTTAATAAGATGAAGAAGTGGCAGGACATGGTGAACCTGCCTGAGGACTTCTGCCGGAGCACAGACAAACTGGAGAGAAACTTCACCGTCTCCGCCGTCATCTTCAGGAAATATGTGCCCATTTTCAAAGCCATTTTCAAAGCTCCGAGTGAAGAGCCAGCCCGAGTGCACCGCAGCAGGAAGCAGAGGTGAGAGGGACTTAGCTATTAGCATAACAGTGGGGACATTTACATGGCCAGTAAAAATCATATGACTAGAATGATGAAAAAGCACCAATACCAGTTGGTCAATATTGATTTTCTGAGTTTTGACTTGTACGTGGCGACTGGACGCACCATAACCCTTTTATTACCAGAACGCAATATGGCCAAGTAGGACTCTGAAATGTTCTCCGAGTAGAAATTCTGAGATTGTGGCGTGTTCCAGTCTACCTTAAAGGTTGGTTAGAAAATCCAACATGGCGGCGCCCTGCTTTTGGACATATTTTTATATCTGACAGTTAAAATATTGGCCATACTTGTGTTATTGACCCTTTAGTTGCTCCTCCTGTTCACTCTGTCTGTGAACCTGCTCCTGCCCACTGAGCCTCTGCAGTGTTAGCCGCTGTTAGGCTCTGTTATAATGTCGCTAACGTGTACACCGCACTAATGCAGAAATGCAACAAAAGCAGAAATTCGCTCTGAAACGTTGCTTTATAAACTGTAACTGTATTAACCATGTGCAGGTGACTGAAGTAACTGACCTGGATCCTCATTCTGGCTTTGAGGACTTTCCTAGTTTTTGTTACTTTATAGCAGGGGTCGGGAACGTATGGCTCGCGAGCCAGGTATGGCTCTTTTGATGATTGCATATGGCTTGCAGACAAAACATAAAATACTCTCACTTGTTGTAGCCCTTTAGCGTCGGATGCTATCGTCGCTGATAGACTCGCGGTGGCAGACTTTTTATTACCGTAACTCCGCAACCAACTGTGCTTCATGTAAATTCAAACGGCGTCTCAAAGCAGAGTCACGAGGTTCTTTAGATATTTTACCGTCATTACGGTAAACTGTCTCTGTTGTCCCTCGGAAATGACAAATGAGAGGCAGGAGCCACGGTATCCCAGTCGCTTATTCAATGCGTCAAAGAATAAATTCTAGGGATGGGCGAATGGAGCCTCGTGAAGTATTGACACCTCAGTCTCAATATTGTCTCAATGGTTCGACGTGTCTGAGGCCTCGGAGAAACACTGACCTCTAGTGGACAAATTTAACCATTGCAAACCAGAACACAACCATGATTTGGGAACCCAAAACTCTATTTTGTATTTTATTAGAAGTCATAAATAGCATATATTCTGTTTTTAACATAAAAAAACAAAAACAAAAAAAAACAACAACTATTTATGCGCTGACACGCAGAGCGAAGCAGGAGGGGGAGGGGCCGACACTGCGACACTTTGGTCACGTGAGCGGCTGCTGCGAGACAAGCTCCGAGGCAGAAAGAAGGAGACGTGCTCCGGAGCTCCGTCTCATTTGACCATCACTAATAAATACGGATGGATATGTAAAATAGAGGTAGTTGTGTGAAAAAATTTAGTATATTCTGACACTTCCTTTAATATGTGAGTGTGAGTATTGCTGTATTGACCATGATTGGATCTCTGTGCATGTGAGCGTCATTCTCACAGCTTAAAAACATCAAGTACAAGTCGCATTAATGGTGAGTATGATAACAACATTATTTGAAAGAATAAATCAGAGGCTTATTGTACTCACATTTAGTTGAATTTAGTTTCATGGCTTAGTAAAGATTGGAATTACCAGGGTCTGAAATGATCCAAATGATCCTAGTGAAGGTTTATGAAGTTAAAAAAAAAAAAAAATACAGTGGAGCACTTCCTGTATTACCCACATGATGACATCACAGAGTGTTTGCCGTTTGAGAGAAGAACTCAGCCTAAATATTCAGAGTTTGTGTGTTAAACATGTGTGAATGAAACAAGAGGCAGGAGCCACGGGTATCCCAGTCGCTTATTCAATGCGTCAAAGAATAAATTCTAGGGATGGGCGAATGGAGCCTCGTGAAGTATTGACACCTCAGTCTCAATATTGTCTCAAATGGTCGACGTGTCTGAGGCCTCGGAGAAACACTGACCTCTAGTGGACAAATTTAACCATTGCAAACCAGAACACAACCCCATGATTTGGGAACCCAAAAAACTCTATTTTGTATTTTATTAGAAGTCATAAATAGCATATATTCTGTTTTTAACATAAAAAACAAAACAAAAAAAACAAAACTATTTATGCGCTGACACGCAGAGCGAAGCAGGAGGGGGAGGGGCCGACACTGCGACACTTTGGTCACGTGTGAGCGGCTGCTGCGAGACAAGCTCCGAGGCAGAAAGAAGGAGACGTGCTCCGGAGCTCCGTCTCATTTGACCATCACTAATAAATACGGATGGATATGTAAAAATAGAGGTAGTTGTGTGAAAAAAAATTTAGTATATTCTGACACTTCCTTTAATATGTGAGTGTGAGTATTGCTGTATTGACCATGATTGGATCTCTGTGCATGTGAGCGTCATTCTCACAGCTTAAAAAACATCAAGTACAAGTCGCATTAATGGTGAGTATGATAACAACATTATTTGAAAGAATAAATCAGAGGCTTATTGTACTCACATTTAGTTGAATTTAGTTTCATGGCTCTTTGAGTAAAAAAGGTTCCCGACCCCTGCTTTATAGAATCTTTACTGTAATATTCTGGTCATAGTTTTTTTTATTTGACAACCGGAACGGGCAGCCGATGTTCAACTCGGAGAGATTACGTCATTTTCGAGATCCGAGTTCCAAGATCTGAGGACGACTGGAACGCAGCATTAAGCTATTCTAACAGAGCAGACTGTAAACTGTCCAGTCTTAATGAAATGTATTCAAAAGACCCAGTAAGGACAAAGTTATGGACTTTTAAAGGCTTTTGGAAAGTTTTAGAGAATTAAAGATTAAATAAATGTGCAACAAAAACTTCACAATAAAGAATAACATATATTTCCTTATAGACCTATCTCCAAATGGCTTTTTACACTTTAAAAAAACGAACTTTGTGTTGTTTTTAAAATGAAAAAAAACATCTGCATAATATCGGTTTTTCAGTCAAAGCTTTTACCAAAATATCGATAACAGTCTTAACTTAATACTTAAATCTGATTTTTGGTGTTTTTTTCAGTGGTGGAAGAAGTACTCAGTTTTGTTACTTAAGTAAAAGTACAGATACTGGAGCAAATAAATATACTCAATATAAAAGTAAAAAGTATCACATGAACGAAATCTACTTAAGTAAAAATATTAAAGTACCTATTTAAAAAATATACTTAAAGAGTAGAAAGTAAAAGTATTTGTGCAGGTTTTGAGGTCTAAGAAAGCTTCAAATGTAGCGATTTTGATAAAAAATTTGATCTGAATTTTGAAACAACTGAATGGATTTTTTTTCCCATCTGCTTTTATTTGTATATTTTTTGTTTGTTCAGATTATGAACGTGTTAAAAAATAAAACCCTCAGCCATTTTCAGGAGGTCTCAAACAATAATAAAAAAAATACTTTTACTTTTCAGTCCAGTTCAATAATGTAGTGGAGTAGAAAGTACAGATACCTGCTCTCTAATGTAGTAACAAGTATCCACTGTAAAAATGTATTTAAGTAGTAGCACAGATACCTAAAGTATTTACTTAAGTACAGTACTTTACTACTTTTACTTGTCACAGTGAGACTTTTAAAATACATTATAGGGCATAGGTTGAAATGAAGAGTGAAGGCTTCTCAACAGAAAATATTTTCTGACACTTTGATGTCATAGTGCTACTAACTGCCTTTGTTAATAAAAGGCCTTTTCTTATGGGTTCATACGAAATAGGTTATATTATGACTAAGCTGGAAAGCCCGAGTTCAGAGCTTAGTATCCAGAAAAATGCAGCCAGAATTCTTTTATTAGATGGTATAAACTTTCACATGCATAAAAGACTCAAACCTATTGATACTTACAGCTGATGTCATAAACATTCCCGGAGGTGTGAAGCTAATTATCAAACTCCTAAACAGAACCATGAACGATCGTACTGTTATGATCACAGGCTCCTGAAAATGTGCTGTTTAAATCCATTAGTTTTTTCTTAGGCTTTTGGACAATCTTAAAAACTTTTTGATAGTGTTTGCTAATGTGTGCATTGTATGTCCATGGTAACAGTTGAACATTCACTACAGAGATACATGTAGCACACCCCAGTGAGATGTCGCTGCAAAGTATCAATAAAGGTCTATTCAATTCAATTCAATTTTATTTTTGTAAAGCCCAAAATCACGACAGCAGTCGCCTCTTAGGGGCTGAACATGAGAGTTGATTAACCAACAGAATTAGAAAATCAACAATGAAACAGAAACAGACGAGCAAATTAATCAACAGAAAACAAGCAATGAATAACTGTTCCAGAACATCCCCTGTCCTTAGACCCTCCTTATCGGCAAGGAAAAACTCCAAAAACCCAGTGGGAAAAGGAGAAACCTCGAGGAGAACCACAGTGAAGGAGAGATCCACTCCCATGGATGGACAGCTTTAGATGTGTCCAGGACTAGTTCTAGTTGACAGGCTGTAGATCATTTTAGATATTTTTCACATATGAACCCCCTCAAGAGGTTGCAGGGACGATCAAACCAGGACATGAGCTCTGGTGTCCCTGTCCTTACTCCCATCTGCGCGCAGTCCTCTCCCATTGTGTACTTAGATGTTGTCCAGTTGTCTGGTTCTTTCGCAGTTCCAAATACAAACCAAAATGCCAAACTGAAGAAAAAAACAGAAGCAAGAATAACATTTTAAATAGATGATAATTGATACATTGCAGCGACATCATGCTGGGGGTGCTCTACACGTATCTCTGTGGTGAAATGTTCAGTTGTTACTATGGAGACACAATGCATACATTAGCAAACACTGACAAAAAACTTTTAAGATTGTCAAGAACTCAAGAAAAAATACAAAATGGATTTAAACAGCACATTTTCAGGAGCCTGTGGTCAATCTGTGAGTTCATGGTCCTGTTTAGGAGTTTGATCTGATCACTGTGTCGCAAAGCTAACAGTTGCTTTTATTACAATCATAAAACATAAAATAAACAACCTATAGCTCTATACTCTCCATGGGGTGCATGAGGGCTCGTGGGAGTTTGCCCCAGCCAGTCCACATGTGCTTTGTGGATCTGGACAAGGCATTCACCCGTGTCCCTTGTGGTGTCCTGTGGGGGTGCTCCCTGAGTATGGGGTCCGGGGTCCTTTGCTAAGGGCTGTTCGTTCCCTGTGCGACCGGAGCAGGAGCTGTGTTCGCATTGCTGGCTGTAAGTCAGACCTGTTCCCGGTGTATTTTGCACTCTGCCAGGGCTGACCTTTGTCACCGGTTCTGTTCATTATATTTATGGACAGAATTTCTAGGCGCAGTCAGGGGCCAGAGGGCATCTGGTTTGGGGACCACAGGATCTCATCTCTGCTATTTGCAGATGATGTTGCCCTGATGGCTTCATCGAGCCAGAATCTGCAACAGGCGCTGGCGCGGTTTGCAGCCGTAGGGTGAAGTGACTGGGATGAAAATCCGCTCCTCCAATTCCCGAGGCCATGATTCTTGCCCTCTCCGGGTGGGTGGTGAGTCCTTACCTCAACTGGATGCGTTCAAGCATCTTGGTGTCTTGGGGTCTTGTTCACGAGTGAGGGAAGGATGGAGCATGAGATTGACAGGTGGATCGGTGCAGCGTCCGCAGTGATGTGGTCAATGTATCGGTCTATTGTGGTAAAGAAGGAGCTGAGTCGAAAGGTCAACCTACGTTCCTAGCCTCACCTATGGTCATGAGCTTTGAGTAATGACCGAAAGGACAAGATTGCAGATACAAGTGGCCGAAATGAGAGTCCTCCACAGGGTGGCTGGGTGCTTTCTTACAGATAGGGTGAGAAGCTCAGTCACATGGGAGGAGCTCCGCGTAGAGCTGCTCCTCCTCACGTCGAGAGGAGCCAGCTGAGGTGGCTCGTGCATCTATTCCAGACAACTCCTGGACGTCTTCCTGGAGAGGTGTTCCAGGCATGTCCTACTGGGAGGAGGCCCTGGGGAAGACCCAGGACATGCTGGGGGGACCATGTCGCTCGGTCTTGGAATCTCCCGGAAGAGCTGGAGGAAGTGTGTGGAGAGGGATGTCTGGGCTTCCCGGGTGAAATGGATGCTCTGCAACCCGGCCCCGGATAAAGTGGAAGAAAATGGATGGATTTTTAAGATGTTGTCAGTGACATCCACCCCCAGTTCCATGTCCACTGCCTGATCTTTAAATATTTATTCATTTTAGCTTGACTCGGCAAAAACCTCATAGAGATAAAAATGGACAGAAAGGAATGACGCTAACAGTGACTGCCAACAGAACTGTACACACTGCACTTTTTAGTGAGTCAAAATTCCAGATTATTAAGATAAAAATACACAAGTTTAAAAGTTTAAGTGCTTAGTTTGCCAGTCAGCCAGAAGAGTATTCATTTATGTAGTTATTACAGGATGAGTCCAAATCCATGTGATTGTGAAATGGTATCATTATATTTTAAAGCGCAAGCATCAGCAGCAAGCTAGTCAGTTAGAACATAAAAAATAAAAATAAAAATGGATGAATAGATGAAATATTTGTGTGATTACATAAAAATAAACAAACATAAATGTGTTCATCTGACCTTTGGTTCAGTGAAGACCCATCTGTCCACTTCCAGTCACCCTCCGTCTCTGAGTCCGTTAGCCCAATCCAGAGTCCATCTTCTTTTGTATATGACTCCCTCATTTTTTCAAATAGAAATTTCTATAAAAAAATAAAACAATATGTTAATAACAATAATAAGAATTAGGAACAATTCAATTTTATTTATATAGCACATTTAAAATACAACTTAAACTGCCCAAAGTGCTTCACACAAAGTCAACACAAACAGATATACATAAAATACTACACTTAGGCAAAGAACAATAAAACTGTAAAACGGCAAGATATCCTGCCGAGCTAGACTCAACACCCCTTCTCCAACTAGACATGGAGAAGAGGTGGGTTTTTAGTCTGGACTTAAACTGTGATACAGACTGAGAGGATCTGACAGGCAGAGCGTTTTGCATGGTACAGTTTTAACTTGCACTTAGAGATGTAATGATGAACTGTGTTGTGTGACAATGGTTTCCTGAAATGTTCCTGAGCTCATGTGGTAATATCCTTTACACATTCATGTCTGTTTTTAATACAGTACCACCTGAGGGGTCGAAAGTCATGGCTATTCAGTGTTGGTTTCTCCAGATTCTCTGAATCTTTTGATGATATTATGGACCGTTGATGATGAAATCCCAAAAAATGTCTTGCAATTGTACATGGAGAAACGTTGTTCTTGGACTATTTGCTCACGCAGTTGTTCACAAAGTGCTGAACCTCGCCTCATCCTTGTGATTGACTGAGCCCTTCGGGGATGTTCCTTTTATACCCAATCATGACACTCATTTGTTTCCAATGAACCTGTTCATCTGTGTAATGTTTCAAACAGGTGGATTTTAAGCATTCCTTTACTGTTCTTTTGTTGCCCCTGTCCGAGCTTTATTGGAACTTGTTGCAGCCATCACATTAAAAATTAGTGAATATTTTATATAAAAACAATACATGTTATGCGGGGCGGGTGCATCTCTAACATCCACTGCAGTTCTTGAAAAATTCTGCTTTAAATGGCCATGTTTATTTATGTATTAAGAACCATTTTATTTTCTGGCACTCTATTTTCAGAGAATTTCGCTTGAACTAAGAAAAAACATTCAAACAGTGAGAAAAGTCAAACATCTATGGATCGTGTTATCAGCGTATCTAAGTTTTTTTTAATTTCTATATAAAGCACTTTGTTCAGCTGAAGTTGTTATTAAATGTGCAATATGAATAAAATAACATTGAAGAGTATTTGAGGAAACTAGTCAAATTTTAATATATTTATCTATTTAAAGCATGTACCTGTTCCTCACTGGTGTCTATCTTCACCAGGGCGCCTCCCATCGCCTGACAAAAGATTAGACTCACGTCCCACGATACTTTAGTTTTGTCAAAATAGTAGCACTTCTCCCCATTGAGCTGCCAGCCCTCGTCACACTGGAGTTTGGCCACTGGATCAATAAAAAGAAAACAATCTCATGTTGGTTGACATATTTCAGAGCAGAAGGAAAGGCAGCTGTTTAAAATGCAGAATTACTTGGGCTGGTTGGGGTTGCTTGTGGCACTTTATTCTCTCCCCTGGTGGACACTGATGGGAACAAAAAACAAAAAAAAAAACACATTTACATTTTGTTTAAAGCAGACCTATTGTCCTTGAGTCTGCTCTGTAGCATAGCCTGTATATATAAATGGACATAGCTAACCTGCTAGCTGCCACGTTTCACATAGGAAGTGAGCATGGACGCACTTCCGGCTCCATCTACTCTGGCTCCAATTCACTTTCTATTGAAAAACTGTGGCTCTTTGTAACTGCTGCTGTCAGGCTCATCATTTTGGTCTTAAAATATCTGTATTAACCCACTCTACATGATCATGGTGTTTTTATTTTGCCATTTTGTCGGTAAATCAAGATATGAACATTAATAACAGACAAATCAGGTGTCTTCTTTCCCCGAGGTCACTCTGTTTTATCCTCTGCTAGTTTTATGCAGAACAAACAAAAAACATGAAACTACTCACAGAGGAGAGCGACTCCATCAAAGACATAAGCGACAATGAGAACCACAGCCAAAAACATGGCCACTCTGAGCACTGTCACCGTCACCCCTCCTCCCAGAATGCACCACTGCAAAACAACACAAATAACACACTCTACTTATAACTAATATTAACAGTTTATGTGACTGGTGTGAAATGGGTCGAGCACAGAAAACATTAAAGGTCTTATATTACACAGAGTTGTGAGTTTTTAGTCATGTTATAATGTCATTACCTCTTCAAAAACAGACGTGGAGTTGTGTTTTGTTTCATTCACACATGTTTGAGTAACTCTTTATCGACATCTCTAAAGCTCAAAATGCTCTGGTCCACCTTATGATGAAGTGGTAGTTTTCAAGTTAACAGCTCCTTTTACCTTTAGTTCAGCAGAGATTGGCAACTCCAGGTGGTTTCCATTTGAGCGAAGAACTCTAAATCTGCAGGGTTTGTGTGTTAAACATGTGAATGAAACAAAACACAAGTACAGGTCTGTTTGTGATGAGGAAACAACATTATAAGATGTGATAAAGATCAGAAATGAGTGTGATATGGGCCCTTTAAGACAGTTTGCCTCTGTGTTTTTATACAGAGGGGGATCAGGTTCTTGTCAGTTCATCTTTCAGTCTATTTATTTTATAATTATTACATGTTAAGAACATAAATCACAATCCAGTGGTGGAACGTAACAAAGTAAAAGTAGTAGAGTACTGTAAGAATAAACTGTAGATATCTGTATTTTACTTAACTGCATTTTAAATGGATTCTTTTTACTTTTACGTCACTACATTTGAGAGCAGGTATTTGTACTTTCTACTCCACTACATTTTTGAACTGGACTGAAAAGTAAAAGTTTCTTTTTTTTATTCTTTGAGACCTGATGAAAAGGCTGAGGATTTATTTTTAACACGAACAAACTAAAATATACAACCCCCCCTCCCAAAAAACAAACAAACAATCGATTCAGTTGTTTCTGTTGAACAAAATTCAGCCCAAATCTTTATCAAAATCACGACATTTGAAGCCTGAAAATCTACAAGCAATACTTTTACCTTTTACTCTAAGTACATGTTTAAACATGTACTTTATTAGTGTTACTTAAGTACATTTTTTCATGTGATACTTGTATTATTACTTGAGTATTTTTTGCTGTATTATCTATACTTTTACTTGAGTAACAAAACTCTAGCTGAGGGTATTTTTTCCTAATTGTTGAGCCCCTTAGATAAGAGAGAAGTCTCACCCGTGTGTCTCTCGGTTGGATCGTTGACGTAGTCTGGATCGTGTCTTTTCATTTTTCTTTCACACTGACATGTGCGGCTTTATCCTGAAATAATGTGGTTAAGTGTTGCTCTATAAATCTTCTTTTCTGCTGTTTTTTGTTTCTGCTGTGTTTGCAGGATGTGTATCCTCTGAGGTCTGCTGCACTTCCTCTTTCTTTATAATGTGCAATGAAAACTATGTATTTTTGCTGAGTTATACATGACATCACTACATTCTATATTTGGGCTAATCACCTTCTGGATATTTCCTGGTGAAGTACAATGTGATCAATAGAACTGACACTGACCCAGACACTGTATAAAGAAGTGGACTAGCGCTCAGCTCCAGTCAAATGACGCTCATCGAGGCTGCAGTTATAGGGGTGAATTTGGAGCCGAGTTCCACATTTGGAATCCTGACCATGGGTATCATAGCAACGAAAGAGCCAATCAGGAGTGAAGCTGTGGAAGGTCATACCCCTTCCCGTCCCTTCCTGCCCCTTCCCGCCCGCACCGCTGATTTAGTGGGGGGCAGGCGCTTAGCAATACTGTCAATCAAACCTCTTACTAATGCTAGAGGGAGCGACTTCAGGAAAAAAAGGTGCCTGATATGTGCATTCTGTAGGGGTGTGATGCTAACTTTAGGCACTGCTCTGTCTAATGCTCTGTTACTTAATTAAGACTTTAATCTTATCTTTGTTTTACACCATCTGACCATAAATTACTGACTTAACTGGAACTAAAACAGCTGTTTCCTCTCAATAACATTACAGTCACAACCTAGCTAACATTAGCCAGCAGTTTTTCAGTTAGTCACTCTTTTTTGTTGAAAATCAGACATTTAAAACTTTTTTGTCAGCGCTTGCTACTATGTGCATTGTGTCTCCATGGTAACTGCTGAACATTCTATCATAGAGATACATGTACAGTACAGTTGCTAAAGTTTATATAAGCTTGAATAAGTTTGTACAAGTTGGCCAGCAGTGGCTCAGTGGGTGGAAACACTTGTCCACAGTTTTATCAGAAAAAACAAAAAATTAACAAAGTTGGTTCTAACCGCTGATCCACACTGGGAACAAGAACAACCAACCAAACAAAAAGTCGATGGTTCTTTCTTCATTCAGTGAGTCGTAGCTGGAGGAGCAGTTGTAGCAAGAGAAGAGCAGAGAACAGGACAGGGCTATATTGTATTGTACTATACTGTATTTGTACAATTTTGAGAAAATTAGCAAAAATCAAGCAGTAAACAATAATGTGTGTAGACAAGTAGCTAGTATTAAAAATTAACGTTCAGTGAACTAAAATTTTGATGAAGACACAGAGAAAAAAAAATATTGAAAGACGACTCAGTAGCACCACCTCGAAAATGTGGTGACTGAAAGATTCTAGAGAGAGAATACTATATATATATATATATATATATACACACACACACACACACACACACACACACACACCACACACACACACACACACACACACACACACACACACTGATAACATGGTTTATTCGTTTTAACATTTTGATTTTAATGTCTCTGGTGTTTGTTATAAAAGCTCTTTTTGTGTGTTTTAGAGTCTGTGTCATAGTCCAAATAACGATTATGATCAAAATACAACTACGATTCTTTTTATGGTTGACTAGTCACATCTGGTCCATTAATGTTGTTATATTTATAATAAATATAATATAATATGTGGTCTTTCAAAAGTAAATAAAATGAAAGTGTGGAAGTGCTGAATCTTAATGACTATGTGTTTATGTGTTTTTCAGACGACACCCCTGCACTGTGCCCGAGCTCTTCCACTTCTGCTGGGTCCTGTTTGTGCACGCCAAAGGTCAGAACCCCACTCACAAGAATCCGTCTTTATATACTCCCACTGGTGCCAAAGAGCCAATCACAGAGCAGGACTGAGGTTTGGGCGGAGCCAAAGGTGAAACGCCCAAAAGAACCAAAACAAACATGGCGACACAGACAGACATACTTCAGCCTATTATAGCGGAAATACTATTTTGTTTATAAAAATGTGGAGGGAATAAAAGCGGCTTATTATCAAACTATCAGGAAGGGAACAATTATCATGCTAGTTGTTGTTAGCTTTACTGTGACTGAAGAACTCTGCTCTGGATGCTGAGAGTTGAGAAAAGCACTTATAAGCTCATTGAGGTGAATAATTGGGATGCTCTGAAAGCACAAGGTAAGTGAGGAATAACTGCAAACTGTTTACAAAGAACTAGTTCAGTTTTTCATGTTTTTAAGAGCAGTGAAAATCAGGTACAGTGCCTTTAAAACAGAGTTTGAAAAGTTTGTATCATGACACCAGCTCATATGTTTGAAGCTTTGAGCAGCAGTGAAAACTCCTGTTAGGCTGCTGTTGTCATGGTGATTTCTCGTCCAATCAGAGAGCGTCTCCAGCTGCAGATTACAAAAGGACCGATTTAGACCGAGACAAGTCCAGACCTGTTCAGCTGGACCCCGAGGCCTCAGGGTGGACTCATGATTTAAGACCTGGGTTTAGCTCCTGTTTCTTTGGACCTTCTGCATAAATCTTTTTCAGTCTAAAGAGTCACATGTTTATTGGGGAAAGAGAATGATTTACACTTTACACTAGCAGCTTGTCATGATGTTGTTTTATCATGTTCATAACTCAAAACATATTTGGCATTTTCAGGACTAGACCTGACTTAAAGGCGCTGTATCTGATTCATATTCTTATCTGGTTTTAGGAAACTTCCCCATGATCAGTGACGACCTGGTGAACTCGTACCACCTGCTGCTGTGCGCTGTGGACCTGGTGCTCTGCTGCGCTCTCTACTGCCCCTGCAGGAAGGAGCTGCTCAACCCCAACTTCAGAGGTACTGCAGCTCTCTCACTGAGTTTACATACGTTTAATTAAAGGAGAAGAGAAGAAGATGGGAGCAGGGGGGGAGGACAAGAAGAACAGAAGAGAAGAGGAGGAGGAGAGGAGGGAGATGCAGTTGAAAGAGTGTACAAAGAGTAACGAGTGGAGCTCAGACTGGAGGCCGTCATAGACTGTTTATATAAATGGACATGGTTAACCTGTTAGCCGCCGCATTCCAAATAGTAAGTGATCATGGGCGCGCTTCCAGCTCCATCGACTCTGGCTTCAATTCACTTTACACTGGAAAACTGTCGCCCCTTTCTCTGTAACTGCTGCAATGAGCCTGGTCATTTTGGTCTGAAAATGTTTGCTCTACATGATCCTAGTATTTTTATTTCATTATTGAGTCCATAACTTAAGGTATGAACATTAATAACAGACAAATCAGGTGTCTTCTCTCCCTGAGATTGCTCCCATTAGCGTTAGCACCAGGTTTAATTGACAGCTTTGCTAAGAGGCCGCTCTAAACAGCAGTGTGGGAGGGAAGGGGCGTCACATTTAACAGCCTCGCTCTCGGTTGGCTCTTGGTTGCTATGATACCAAATTGGCCACTATAACTACTAACCTCGATGAGCTTCATTTGACTGGAGCTGAAGGTTATGTCACACTCAGTCCACTTCTTTATACTGTCTGGCCTAGTCTAAACTCTGATGTAAATGTACTGAGTGTTACCTCTATCGTGTGGTACAGAGCAGTGGTTTACAAACTATTCTTCCTGATTTACCTCAACAGTTTTAGGAAGTCTGCTTATCTCAGTTTTCTCTAAATCATATAAGTCAAATAAATTCTCCTCTTGCTTCTGTTCACGTCTTAAACTAAACTATTCAAAGTGTCAGTCCTGTATAAATCTTTGAGTGTTCCTGTTAAACTTGCGGCTTCCTGCTGCCAACAGTGCGCTGGAGAAATGTTCCACAGTGTTACTCTGGGTACAGTTTATGTTTTAGTCTTCTCCATGACAACATTAATATTACAAGAGATTTAACTGATTCTGTTTTGCCACAATATAAAAATGATCCAAAGATTCTTCGCTTAATCGATAATCGTAGTTCTTCAGGTCAGACGACAAAAAATATATAATTGTGGGAATTTTAGAAGCAAAATTACGAGTTAAGAGTTTTCAATTTGATCTACACTAAAAAAGGTTAAACTAAATGTGTTTTTGTTCTTCTGTCTGTGTCACTGGACTTTCTCTTTCATAAAGTTTGTTTTGATAAAGTTGCAAACAGACAGAGGAATATGATCTATGAGATACTGTAAATGAAAGTTCAAAGTAAATAAAGTATTTCCTGGTCCTGGTCCAGTCCTGGTCCAGTCCTGGTCCAGTCCTGGTCTAGTCCCGGTCTAGTCCCGGTCCAGTCCCGGTCCAGTCCCGGTCCAGTCCCGGTCCAGTCCCGGTCCAGTCCCGGGCTAGTCCTGGGCTAGTCCTGGGCTAGTCCTGGTCTAGTCCTGGTCCAGTCCTGGTCCAGTCCCAGTCCAGTCCCAGTCCAGTCCCAGTCCAGTCCTGGTCTAGTCCCGGTCTAGTCCCGGTCTAGTCCTGGTCTAGTTGTGATCAGTTTTGGAATCTAGCAAAGTTAAAGTAATAAAGTAATGTACCCAAGTATAAATTGTAGGTATCTGTAGTTTACTTAAGTACTTTACAGTGGATACTTTTTACTTTTACTTCGCTACATTTGAGAGCAGTATCTGCACTTTCTACTCCACTACATTTTTCAACAGGGCTAAAGCTGGAAGTATTTATTATTGTTTGGGACCAGCAGAAAAGTCTGAGGGGTCTATTTTGAACACATTTGTAGTTTGAGAAAAACAAAAATATACAAATGAAAACAGCTGGAAAAAAAACTTCAATTTTTCCATTCGATTCAATTGTTTCTGTTGAACAAAATTCAGCACAAATCTTTATCAAAATCACCACATTTGAAGCTTCATTAGATCTCTAAATCTGCAAGAAATACTTTTACTTTTTCTGTTTAAGTACATTACTTTAATACTTTTACTGAAGTAGATTTTTTTCATTTGATACTTTTACTGTAGTATCTCTTTGCATTGGTATTTGTACTTTTACTTAAGTAACAAAAGAGTACTTCTTCCATCACTGATCACGATACATTGATATTTTGATATTTTAGCATACTCCTACCAGCGACTGACTACTGGACTAAACCACGGCCTTAACACCAAACCTGATCTCACCTCTGCTCTGTGGCGCCCCCTCAGGTCTCCCAGAGGACTTCAGCTCTAAGGACTTCCGGCCCTCGGGTCCGCTCTGTTTCCTGCAGCCTCTGTGTGACCTCCACCACGGCCTCATCCTCGAGGCTAAAGGCGTCAAAGAGCACTTCTGGAAGCCGTTCATCAAGAAGCTGATGCACAAAAGGGTAAAATAAATAAATATTGGTCTAACAGGTATCCACACTTCAAACCCTGCACCCAGATGTTTGTAATCAGAAATCAGGCCGTAATCAGGGCAGTCTTGTGCAATGTCACGTAGTACTTGAAACTGCAGAGGCCACTGGAGGCAGGACAAACCTAGATTTAGGCGTTTTTAACCAGAAAGCTGCAAATGTACCTGGCTTTCACTAAAGTTGACAATAAATTACTAGGAATAGATAATGCTGTTCAAACACTATATACACAGTTTAGTAAAGAAAAAAGTGGATTTAGTTTAATTCCTGTTTAAAGTTGCACCATGTAACTTTTCACGAGGGTCTGCCTGTCTGCTTTTCTCCATAGAGATGTTATTACTTTGCCTAGATGCTCCACAGTACAGCATTAACCTATAAGGACAAGCCAGTAACAACATTAAGCCAAATTACAGGTCAGATCTGTGGAGCGGCCAGCCTGCTTACAAATAATGTGTGTTTTTCAAGGTATTTTGTTTAGCAATTAAAGTGCCTCTAGCTGAATAAATATTATAATGTCTTACTTTGGAACATTACACACAAAGCAGTTGCATCTCCATGGAGACAAGCAGGTGGCATGTCCTCCATCAGAAAAGTTACATAGTGCACTGTAAAATATCTGATATCAATAATACTGGAAGCTCTTTTACTCAAGTTGTACTTTAATCTGAGCTTTATTTTACCACAATCTGACCATAAAGAACTGACTTAACTGTAACTATAATTATTGTGCTGTTAAACACGTCCCTCTGAATTAATCCCTCTGGAATTTCCCCACTGTGGGACTAATAAAGGCATATCTTATCTTATCTTATCTTAATATTACAGTCACAGGCTAGCTAGCATTAGCCAACAGTTTTTCAGTTAGTCACTCTCACCTTTTTGTTGAAAATCAAACTTAAACAGGACCATGAACGCTCGGATTGATCACACCCTCCTGAAAAACTCCATTTTGTGTTTTTTGTGAGTTTTCACACAATCTAAAAACTTTCTTGATGGTGTTTGCTAAGATGTGCATTGTGCCACCATGGTAACTGCTGAACATTCCACTATAGACATACATGTAGAACACCCCAAGCATGATGCCATCGCAAAGTTTCAGTATAATTGTTCTGTCCTATTCAACTGTACTAACAACTGTTTTTTTTTCTTTTTCTAGATCCTCAGGGGTAAAGAGGACACACTGACCGGGTTTCTGGATCCTATGAACTTTGGAGACAGTTTGTAAGTATCACTGATGGTTTGTGAAATGTTTTATTAACTGCATACTTTTTGTGGCCCTGTAGAGGTCACAGTTTTACAATTTGTGATGCATATATCATAATGATGAAAAAAAATCATATTTATTTATTTATATGCTTAGAAGGGAGCTTAGCAATGTGAACATTTTAAGACCAAAATGACAGCAGCAGTTATAGAGAGAAGGGTGACAGTTTTTCAATAGAAGGTGAATTGGAGTCAGAGGTAAGCTATGTCCATTTATATATACAGTCTATGGTTCTTCAACAGGATCTCGAAGAGAAACATCTAGAAAGAAGGAAAGTTCTTCGTGGTTCTTGGGTTTTTGAGGAGCGTTGTAGGAGAGGGTACAACTGTTTTGTACTAAAGACATTCTTGGTCTATAAAAAAATGCTCCAAAACAGGATGTGGCATGGCGTTGGCAAAAACGCTCAAAATGATTAGAATCTCACCAAAAATTTCTATTATTGTGAAACCCATTGATAAAAATGTAGAGTAGACATCATTGTCAAATTAATCAACTTAATAACTCCAGAACTACAGTCTGAATGTGGGAGAGGGAGGCCCTATAGCGCCCCCAGGAGGACAGAGTAGAGAGGGTGAAGTGAGGGAGGAAGCGCGAGGGAGGGCACAGCAACATGGGTTGGGCATAGCTTGTGTGGCTGTGATCCAACACCTCCAAAACTCTCAGCTCTTCAGTTTACAGAAATAATCTAAAGACAGTGTTGCTCCCTTTAGGGCAGAACTCAGTGTAGTATAAATCCTAGTTCCTCATACCAGTCGAAACATCTTGATTACATAGCTTTTGAAACTTTTCTACCATAAATAAAAGAAGTCTAAGTTGTTGTGTTTTTCCAGTGTTCATAAAATCAAACATGTTCTGGACCCATCACTGCAATGTTTTCAAGAACTGTTAAGCTAAATGAAGTTAGCGACCATAACTCCATTTAAAACATTACAGATGTGCTGAAACTACTGTTGTCATGACACTAAAATTTCAAACTATTTTGATACTAAGGAATAGACTCAATTCTAAATACAGATTCCAATACCTTGCTGATAATACAAACAGTTTATTTAGAGGATAGGATTAAATTGTAGCACTTTGTTTTCTATTCCCATGTGGCGTTACATTCAATACCCTCACTCTGGATTGGCTCTTTGGTTGCTCTGATACTCGCGGTTCGGATTTCCAAATATGGGACACTGCTCCAAATTCTCCCCTATAACTACAGCCTCGATGACCTTCATTTGACTGGAGCTGAACACACTCACTTAGTCACATGTTCTTCACCTGTTTTTCGATACTTTTGACAGCCCTTTTTCCTCCACAGCACGGGCTTGAATCGCGCTTACGAGGAGCACGTTTTGGCGTCTGGAGGGCTGGATGAGAGGATCTTCACTGGAGATGGAGCAAGAGAGGACATTGGGACCCCAGGGCCGTGTCTGTGTGAGGGAGAGGAGAACCAGGACAACGCCACCTACAGGCTGCACTCCAGTCTCACTGTAAGACACCACGCAGAGGGAAACATTAGCAACATGTCTTTATTATTATTGGTTTATTTGGTGGGACTCTTCATGTTAAAGGAACAGTATGTAACAGTTGTATTTTAAATTTCCTAAACATGCCCTAATTGCGTCCCCAGATACGAGGTAAACATATTCAAATCAAATATAACTTTTACTGATAACAATTCTAATGCTGATTTATTCTTAATGACAAAAACACTGGACATGAGGCCACTTTGTTTATGTTATAATTTAGTGTTTTGGTTCAAGACAATTATCCAATCAGAAACCAGAATGAGCCTCACATGACTCTCATTTGCGTTGCCAATTTCAATGGTGAAAGTTGTTCCAGTTGTTTTAAACCTAAAATGCCTCTCTCTGATCTGAATGGTCACTAAACCCAGGCACCTGCAGCTGATCATGACTCTAGTGCAGCCTCTGCAGCTCAGTGAGTGAATCTGGAGATTCTTTCACATGAGACCTGTCCATAAACTGAGAGTGAGACACACTTGTCTGTGTCTCTATCTGCAGGTTCAGGCTCTGGACACATACGGTCAGATGTGACTGTTGTACCTTTTTTAAACTGTAAGAGGCATTTGATGAATATACAAGATACACACTCACAAGTTTACTGCCACACAGTCAGGGCTGCAGGATTAATCGCAATTCAAACAATTTGAACCAACGCAATGAGAAAATCTCAAAGCCTGCAGTTCTTGAAGTACCATAATTTCCTTCACAAACAGAGTCTTCCGACTTATTCTGCATATAAACTGTTAACCCTGTAGTTTAGATGCGTGCATGCATGTTCTGAAATGTCTCAGCCCTCCCTGTGTGTCAGATGCTCTCCCTGCGTCTCCATCTTGTCTTATCCTTAAGTCAATAGACAGAGTAATTAGACAGGTTTATTTGTCAGTTCAGATTTCAGTCTTTTTGTCAGTTCTTCTTGAGTTTAAAATGTGAACTTTGAACAGAATCTTATTATAAAAAAATGAATCTCAAATCAATAATCGCAGTGTTGGTCAGAAAAAAAAATTGTTCTGCCTTACTTGGTTTTAATGGACACTTTTTTTTGCCCTAGTTTAAATAAGATCTTGTGGTTATTTCCAGGCATCTGCTCTGAAGGTGTCCACTCCGCTCACAGGGAGGAAGTATGTACAGGAGAACAGCCTCTGCTCCCCCATCTCTTCTGCTCTGAAGAGTGTGGGGCGTCTGCATACGCTTCTGTCAGGGACCAAACAGGGACCCAGCCACCAGCTCTCCACCATACTCAAGTAAACTGCATATTTCACTGTTTTATCATCAAATAAATCAATAATAAATGACATATATCTTCCATATTCTTGTGTTTTAGAGCGTGTGCCAGAGACCCCACTGAAGGCATCACTCTGCGTTTGAAGGAGATGTCTCAAACTTTCTCTCAGCACTTTGAGAGCAGCGCAGAGGAGAGCAGAGGCATGGGCAAAGGTGAACAAAGGTGGTCTGAGGGGCCCATGGCACAGTTTCCATCAGTCTACCCCAGGGCAGCTGTGGCTACAATAGTACTTTACCACCACTGAGTTTGGAGTGAATGAATATTGCACAAAAATTTAAAGCGACTGGGTGTCCAGGAAAGCGCTATATAAGACTAAAGCTTCATTATATAGTATATAAGTAATAATAATGCCACTTGTATTGGTCTCTACTACTCTGCTCTGGGATCTGATCTAAGCCACTATGGACCAGTGGGAGAAGAAGTACTTAGTTTGTTTTATAAGAGAAAAATACAGACACAGAGTGAAAAAGTTACTCAAGTAAAAGTAGCACATGAAAAAATCTACTTTAATACTAAGTATTAAAGTACCTGTCTAAAAATGTACTTTAAGAGTAAAAAGCCAAAGTATTTCACCCAAGTGTTGTTCATTTGTTAAAGTATAAATGTAGTGATATCTTTATTTTTCTTATAAATTTTGTGTATTTATTTTAGTTTGCTCAAAGTCGAAGCTTGAACTTGAAAGCTTTAGTCAGGATGTTATCACAAATAGTAAAAATAACCTCAAATCATATGAAAAATATTTTTTACTTTTCAGTCCAGTTAAAAAATGTAGTGGAGTAAAAAGTACAGATACCTGCTCTCAAATGTAATTAAGTGAAAGTAAAAAGTATCCACTGTAAAATAGCGATATCTAAAATGTATACTTAGTACAGTACTTTACTACTTTTACTTTATTACCTACTTTGTAAATATACTGTATATTTAACTGTAGTGTTGCGTAATGAACAGCATTTATTTACCTTTAATAAGTAAATTCAAACTGCTGTTAAAATTCTTCTGTTTAAATAAACCTTTCAGACATGGCAGTGAAGTACTTTGGCCTGGCAGAGACGCTGTACTACAGGATACTGGAGTCCATCATCGACAGAGAAAAGGGGATTCTGGGAGAGGCCGATCTGTCTGTGAGTACAACACAGGAATGCACATATAATTCACCAGCAAGGACCACGGCACAACAATGGTATACGATAAAGATATTTATTGATGATATGAATAGATGTGGGGATTGGGTAGAGACTCAGGTTGGGGGCTCTGTCTCAGGCGCTTAGCCCAGCCGATTCAGGACCCCTCCCCCTCCCTGTAGATGGTGAGGTCTTCGGGGTGAAAGTTATAAAAGCGACACGGGGTGGGGGCGAGGAGCCGAGAGAGCAGAGACAGACGGTGCTGCCGGGATGGGCTTGTATAAATAGGACTTCTGGGCAGCTGGAGGTGTGGTTGAGGTGAGCTGTGGTTTGCTGGAGAGAAACAGGAGGAGATTGAGGCGTGGTCCTGCTCCTGAATCTCGGTCAGTTCTATAAACTCCATATAGTGCAGTGTTGCGCGTGCTGTGTTCATACATAGCACTGCAGAAGATAGAGTACAGGTACAGGAGTTCTAATGAATGCAGTTATTTATGTTAGTTTAGACTAGTTTGTTTGTGTCAGGGCTGTGGGTTGATGGGAGGTCGTTAAAGTGCTCAAGTAAATGCAGGATTACTCAAACATGTATGAACCAAACAAAACTCAGATCATTATAACATGATTCAAATCTCATATTTGTGTTCCAGAGTGTGTTTGAGCAAGACCTGTTCCAACGCTCCCTCGTCGCATGTTGTGTCGAGATCGTCCTCTTCTCATACAGACCTCCAGGAGACTTCCCCAAAGTCATCAACATCTTCAGCCTCCCGGCATTCCACTTCTATAAGGTAAAAGGAACTATCAAAACATATATACTTCTGTAAGGTACAAGTATGCAGGCATAAAAACTACAGAACTATACAAAAACACCATTATACTTACAAATCCCAGCATTTCACTTCTGTGGCAGACTGAGGGAAGTGCGACTGCACATATGTGCCTCTGAACACCACAGGACAGCACTTTATTTATTAATTTGTTCGTTCTGAACTGAATTTCTCTATTTTGTTGTATTATAAACATGCCTTCTCTGTGTGTGCTGCAGGTGATCGAGGTCTTGGTGCGGTCGGAGCAGAGCCTGTTTCGGGAGGTGGTCAAACATTTGAACCAGGTTGAGGAGCAAGTCCTGGACAATCTGGCCTGGACCCGGGACTCTCCTCTGTGGGACAGTCTGAAGGCCAACAGGGACCAAGTCCCATCTTGCAAAGAGGTACAACTTTTATTTATCAGTGTAAAAAGTGTTAACTCGGCTTCAAAAGACATAAATAGTTTTATGCTGTTACTGCTAAATTTTGTTCGGGATCAATAAAATACCTTATCTGTCATAGACTGTATATGTAAATGGATGTAGCTGACCTGCTAGCCGCCGTGTTACAAATAGGAAGTGAGCATGTGCACGCGCCTGGCTCCATTGACAGCTCCTCACACTGCTCCTCACACTGCTTCTCACACTGCTCCTCACACTGCTCCTCACACACTGCTTCTCACACTGCTCCTCACACTGCTCCTCACACTGCTCCTCACACTGCTCCTCACACTGCTCCTCACGCTGCTCCTCACGCTGCTCCTCACGCTGCTCCTCACACTGCTCCTCACGCTGCTCCTCACACTGCTCCTCACATATTTAGTGTTATTTCAGGTGATGCCTCCTCAGTACTTGGAGCAGAGCGACGAGAGCAGCTCCGTGACCCTCCCTCTGACCCCAGTGAACCAGGGACCAGACCTGAACTCAAACAGCACCAGCAAAGGTACAGCACACAAACAAGTCTTTACAAATACAATCTTTATTTAAAAAAAAAAAAAAAAAAAAAAAAGCTTGTTCCATCTCTATTGTGCACAACTAAATGAAAGCATCTCAAATGTTCTTTTAAAGGCCCTCTCCATTTTTCCGGTCTTAAAAACTGGAAAAACAGAACTAGTTCATTTGAAGTGCTAACAGTGCACTTAAATGCTCCATATTTAGATGCGGCCACTACACAGTGGATTTATTTTGACCTCAAGAGCTGCATTTACCATATATCTGTACTGGGGCAAGACACATTTTGCTGAAATACCTGGGGACAAAATTGGCGTACTGGCCCTTTAACTTATTGTTGACCCAGTGAACACAACTCTCAGTACAGTATTCCTGTTTAAAATAAAAGGTAGAATTTCAGTGACTTGTATTCAGAATATTAATCCTGTTTTGAGTTATTCAGTTTTCATTTTCATTGCAGGAGTATCCCCCTCTCCCACGACTCTCATGGATCGCTACAGCTCTCCTCCGGCTACCTTCAAACGGCGTCTGTTTGTGGACCCTCCAGAGATCAGCCCCAAAGCCCCCTCCACCTCCCCGGTGCCACCAAGAACTGTGGCCTCTCTGCCCCCTTCTCTCCCCTCTCTCTCCCCCTCTGCCCCAGGAAAGACATCCATCGTGAGCTCCATCCCCTCCGGACAGACGGTGGTGGCTACAGCAACTTACTCAGCCAACAACGGCCAGACCCTCACCATACCCGTGCCAGGTAAGGACGCAGAGGAGAGGGTCAGAGGGAGAAGAGGATGCAGAGGAGAGGGTCAGAGGGAGTAGAGGATGCAGAGGAGAGGGTCAGATGGAGTAGAGGATGCAGAGGAGAGGGTCAGAGGGAGTAGAGGATGCAGAGGAGAGGGTCAGAGGGAGAAGAGGATGCAGAGGAGAGGGTCAGAGGGAGAAGAGGATGCGGAGGAGAGGGTCAGAGGGAGTAGAGGATGCAGAGGAGAGGGTCAGAGGGAGTAGAGGATGCAGAGGAGAGGGTCAGATGGAGTAGAGGATGCAGAGGAGAGGTCAGAGGGAGTAGAGGATGCAGAGGAGAGGGTCAGAGGGAGAAGAGATGCGGAGGAGAGGGTCAGAGGGAGTAGAGGATGCAGAGGAGAGGGTCAGAGGGAGTAGAGGATGCAGAGGAGAGGGTCAGAGGGAGAAGAGGATGCAGAGGAGAGGGTCAGAGGGAGTAGAGGATGCAGAGGAGAGGGTCAGATGGAGTAGAGGATGCAGAGGAGAGGGTCAGAGGGAGTAGAGGATGCAGAGGAGAGGGTCAGAGGGAGTAGAGGATGCAGAGGAGAGGGTCAGATGGAGTAGAGGATGCAGAGGAGAGGTCAGAGGGAGTAGAGGATGCAGAGGAGAGGGTCAGAGGGAGAAGAGGATGCGGAGGAGAGGGTCAGAGGGAGTAGAGGATGCAGAGGAGAGGGTCAGAGGGAGTAGAGGATGCAGAGGAGAGAGTTAGAATGAGCAGAGGAAATTTAGTCAATAGAAGGCACCACAGTCTCCATTGTTGTTAAAAAACCTCTTGTTGATCTTGCAGGGATAGCCAATCAGAGCGGAGGTATTACATTCATTCTCCCCGCCCCCGTGAATGTAACGCCACAGGGAGGAGCCACTCTTCAGCCAATCACAGCACAGGCTTTAAGCGGGCCCTTCACCGTCCAATCAGCCGTGGCCAAACCGGCCGTCACCAAAACGTCACCAAAACCCAACACTAGCCCCGCCCCCAACGCCGTGAAGAAGGGGTCCCTCTCTCTGTTCTTCAGGAAGGTACAGTTTGATAGTTTATACATATGTGGACCTGGTTTATGGTTAAACCTCACTGAGCTCATTCACATGAAACAAAAACTGGCACAAAATATAGCGTCTTCTCTGTCAGTTTAAATAATAAAAAGTGAAAGTGGAGCTATTATTTAACCCCAAAGACATGAGGTTTTTTTTCCAGCTTCCATCAGAAGTTTGGAGAGTTCTTTAAAAATTGTGAATCTCCCATAGAGTCATACAGACCCCGCCCTCCATCTGATGTTTTAGAAAGCTCGATTTAACCAGGACTAAACCAGGACTATCTGAACCAAGACTGAACTAGGCATAAACTTAACCATGACTAAACCAGGTCTAAAGCAGGTCTGAACCAGGACTGAAACAGGTCTAAACCAGGTCAAAACAAGGACTAAACCAGGAGTAAACCAGGTCTAAACCAGGACTAAACCAGGACTTCTGTGTGTTCTCAGGTGTACCATTTGGCGTCTGTTCGTCTGAGGGACCTGTGTGTAAAGTTGGACATTGGGTCAGACCTGAGGAGGAGGATCTGGGCGTGTTTTGAGTTTTCACTGGTCCACTGCACTCAGCTCCTCATGGACCGCCACCTAGACCAGCTGCTCATGTGCGCCATCTACGTCATTGCCAAGGTACTGCATAAATACTGTCACTGTCTGTAAAATAAATTTTAAAAATGAAAAATGCATTTAAATTATAGTTCAAAGAAGGAAGACAAGTATAAACACCAGGATTTAATCAGGACTAAACCAGGAGACATAAAGTCAGACTGAATCAGGTCTAAACCAAAACTAAACCAGGACTGAACCAGGACTCAATTGGATCTAAATAGGGAAAACTTATGAAACCAGTCCTGGAGCTGAGTTTGGGGCTTTGGGAAATATGACACATTTGTTTGTGCAGGTGACAAAGGAGGACAAGTCTTTCCAGAACATCATGAAGTGCTACAGGACACAGCCACAAGCTAACAGCAACGTAAGGCCAAGCTAACTACGGCTAAGCTAACTATAGTTAAACTAACTATGTCTAATTCTACTGTCTATGAAATGACTGAATAATAATAATCTTTTTCAGGTTTACAGAAATGTGCTGATCTCAGAAAGGACGAGGCCAACGAGCACCAAAACAAACTCTAATGAAACCAGCCAGGACCAGACAGGTGAGAACTCAGCTTGAATATTAAATCAGCCCCATTGTGCTTGTGTGTGCTGTATATTTATAATCTATAATCTATCTACATCACACTTGCGAGTAGCATAGATTTTTTTTCATTTGTACTGTTGTGGAATTTTCTAATAGTAAAACCTTTAAAATGTAAAATAAACAAAGAAATTGTCTTCAATCAAAGAGTCTGGTTTATTGAGGCTCAAGGTCGTGGACTTGCCACAGAAATAGAGACTTTGGTATCACTATGAAGTAGCTGTGACACAGACAGATGTCTCAAGAATAAATATTAGAATACAGGATGCAATAACAGTACCAAAATGACTATGTGACACAGCTGAGCTCTACTTGTATCACTGATAAAGAAAATAAAACTGGAGAAGGAAGTGCGTACATCACAGTGGGTGTGTCCCGCTGGAGGTGAAAGGGGGGCTGATCGGAGCAATGAAACATGTATAAATCACTTCAGATATAAAGTGAAAAGGAAACAACTATAACATGGTTAAAAGCTTGATGAGCTAAAGCTGCATTATGTAACTTTTCTGGTGGAGAGTCTGACACTTTTTGCACTGTGAACTGTGCAACTTGTCTGGGAGGGAGTGTCCGCCACCTCCTTGTCTCCATGGAGCTGTTGCCTGTAATGTTCCACAGTATGGCACTTGCCTTGGAACACACATTATTATAATACTTTCTGAAGATGTGAGTCCGGTCACTGGTGAATCTGAGTTCAGATGGGTGTGATTGACAGGTGGATTAACCAATCAGGGACATGCATCGTCCGTCCATATCAAAACAAATATGGCTGCTTACGAGGAAAAAAGAAAGGTAAAAATATCATGAAAAACATGGCGGAATTCTGCAGAATCAGTGAGAGAAGAATTAAACTCTGAGGTGAGGGAAATGTGATTTTGTTTGTAAACGATGTGTGACCAATGAGCTCCTTCGTTTCACATGTCACTGAAATACACAAATCTGATTGGACGATCATGTTTGGTTCTGGCTCGAGACGGAGGGATTTTGACCAGACTGATAATAAAGTACAGAGACTGGACTTAAACGAGGACTTAGACGAGATACTTTAATGCCATATTGTGGAACATTCAAGGAAAAGGAAAAGCATTTTTTAGAGACAAGTTACATAGTTTAAAACTAATAACAAGCCAATAACAAACAAAATAATGCATGGTATGTCTAATTTAAGTGAGGGCAATTTTTTTCTGTTTTTCCAGGTACAGAAGAGAGACCAGTGGCCACTCTCTCCCCGAGCAACAACACCCAACCCATCTCCTCATCTCCAACTGATTCAAATACTTCTACTACTGCTACTACTACTACTACTACTTCTACTACTATGATTATTTCCACTACTCCTACTTCTGGAGAGGAGGAGAGAGGAGACCTGATTCACTTTTACAATAACGTGTACATTAAACAGATGAGACACTTTGCTCTACGATTCTCGCCCAGCTCTGGCTCTGCTGCGGTGAGTTCACTCATGTTCATACTTTTATGTTTATTTAACTAAGATAAGATAAATGTGATATGATATAGTTTACAAATGAACCCAACGCAGCTCACTCAAATGTCAGTGTCACCAGTTACCACAAGAGGGTGCACATATAAATGAGGACGTGAATCCACTTGACTCTAAACTTGACCTTGAACCAGAGACTGTAGAAATGGACATAACCTGCTGGCCACTGTGTTCCAAATGAGAAGAGAGCGTGGGCGCGCTTCCAGCTCCACTGACTCCAATTCACTTTACATTGAGAAAACGTTGGCCCTCTCTTTGAAACTGCTGCTGTCAATGAAGAGCCTGATCCTGGGGTTTTTGTTTAGCTATTTTGTCTCTAAATCAAAATATGAACATTAATAACAGACCAATGAGCTGCCCTTAGACTGAGGTCGCTCCCACTAGCATTAGCAACATGTTTGATTGACACGGGTACTAAGCTAAGGGCAGGAGCGTTACCTTCAACTACCTGGCTCCCGATTGGTTCTTTGGTTGCTATGATGCTCGCAGTTATGATTCCTAATATGGACCTGTCCTCTAAACTCGTCCTTTTAACTTTAGCCTCGAGGAGGTAGGTGATATCACACTCCCTTTACAGACTAACCCTTTTTTTCTCCTCAGAACTCTCCTCCTGTGGTGCCGTACCCCAGTCTAAGGAGTGGCTCCCCCCGCAGGATGCTTCTATCTTCCAAACACTCCATCTACATCTCACCTCACAACCTCAGCTCCACAGCGCCACCTAAAGATAAGCTGTGCTACTGCATCGGCACCAGCCCGCCTCATGTAAGGTTTCAATGGACCTCCCAGTGTTTAGTACTTATATTGGGAATGGGATTTAGACTGGTCTTAGTCAGTGCATATTCACATATGGACATTTGTCACAGATTATACTGTGTTTTAAAGCTTAGACCAGACGTGTGCAAACTGTGGCCCAAGGGACCAAATCATCCCTCCATCATATTTTTCTTGGCCCTCATGGGGTGTGTCTAACCTGTGTTGAATCCACCTGTTTGTTTTATATCCAGTTTCCAGCAGTTTGAAAATATTTTATCTCGTCTAGGTTAGTCCTGGTCCAATCCTGGTTTAGTCTTGGTTTGGTCATGGTTCAGTCCTGGTTTGGTCCTGGTTTAGTCCTGGTTTAGTCCTGGTTCAGTCCTGGTTTAGTCCTGGTTCAGTCCTGGTTTAGTCCTGGTTCAGTCCTGGTTCAGTCCTGGTTTAGTCCTGGTTTAGTCCTAATTAAGTCCTGAATCAGTCCTGGTTCAGTCCTGGTTCAGTCCTGGTTTAGTCCTGAATCAGTCCTGGTTCAGTCCTGGTTTAGTCCTGGTTTGGTCCTGGTTCAGTCCTGGTTCAGTCCTGGTTCAGTCCTGGTTTAGTCTTGGTTTAGTCCTGGTTCAGTCCTGATTTAGTCCTGGTTCAGTCCTGGTTCAGTCCTGGTTCAGTCCTGATTTAGTCTTGGTTTAGTCCTGGTTCAGTCCTGGTTCAGTCCTGGGTTCAGCCCTGATTTAGTCCTGGTTTAGTCTTGGTTTAGTCCTGGTTCAGTCCTGGCTCAGTCCTGGTTCAGTCCTGGTTCAGTCCTGCTTTAGTCCTGGTTCAGTCCTGGTTCAGTCCTGGTTTAGTCCTAGTTTAGTCCTGAATCAGTCCTAGTTCAGTCCTGCTTTAGTCCTGGTTCAGTCCTGGTTCAGTCCTGGTTCAGTCCTGGTTCAGTCCTGGTTTAGTCCTAGTTTAGTCCTGAATCAGTCCTAGTTCAGTCCTGCTTTAGTCCTGGTTCAGTCCTGGTTCAGTCCTGCTTTAGTCTTGGTTCAGTCCTGGTTCAGTCCTGGTTCAGTCCTGGTTTAGTCTTGGTTTAGTCCTGGTTCAGTCCTGATTTAGTCCTGGTTCAGTCCTGGTTCAGTCCTGGTTCAGTCCTGATTTAGTCTTGGTTTAGTCCTGGTTCAGTCCTGGTTCAGTCCTGGTTCAGCCCTGATTTAGTCCTGGTTTAGTCTTGGTTTAGTCCTGGTTCAGTCCTGGCTCAGTCCTGGTTCAGTCCTGGTTCAGTCCTGCTTTAGTCCTGGTTCAGTCCTGGTTCAGTCCTGGTTTAGTCCTAGTTTAGTCCTGAATCAGTCCTAGTTCAGTCCTGCTTTAGTCCTGGTTCAGTCCTGGTTCAGTCCTGGTTCAGTCCTGGTTCAGTCCTGGTTCAGTCCTGGTTTAGTCCTAGTTTAGTCCTGAATCAGTCCTAGTTCAGTCCTGCTTTAGTCCTGGTTCAGTCCTGGTTCAGTCCTGCTTTAGTCTTGGTTCAGTCCTGGTTCAGTCCTGCTTTAGTCCTGGTTCAGTCCTGGTTCAGTCCTGCTTTAGTCCTGGTTCAGTCCTGGCTCTTATCTCTCTGTGTCTGTGTCCTCAGCGCTTACAGGAGATAAACACTCTGATCCGGTCCGGAGAGAGTCCGAGCAGAAAGCGCCCCCTGTGTGCAGAGGAGGAGACTGCGCCCAAACGCCTGTGTCCCGACAGCTCTGCTCTGCTCCGAAGGCTCCAGGATGTGGCCAACGACCGGAGCTCCAACCACTGAGGGGCGCCGTGGAGCACAACATCACAGCAAATCAAAGTGGGAAATTCAAATACCACTTTAAAAATATGTGGCTTTACAAATACCACCTTAAATGAACTAGATCAAAATAATAATATTTCAAATTAAATAAAGTACTCCTACCCAGGACTCTAAAAAAGCATCAAGCTAAAACTAAACCAGATCTAAACACGGACTAAGCCAAATCTAAACCCAGGACTATACAAACCTTACATTACTGAGCACCACCTTTTTCCAAGCAGTAGGAACATACAGGTGGACCTGGTTTAGACCTGGTTTAGACCTGGTTTAGACCTGGTTTAGACCTGGTTTAGACCTGGTTTAGTTCTGATTTAGTCCTGGTTTAGTGCTATATTAAATCTTGTTTTAAACCCCAATTTTTACCAGTTTTGAAAAGAAAACGCTGCAGAATGTGTCTTATATCATAATCATCACATGTGTTTGGTTGTTATGAGACAATCAGTTTTAGTACAAATCTTCAGTAAAAGATTTATCATTTAAATAAATAATATCATTCTAGCACTATGTTTTAAACAAAATAACTCATGTTTTAATTTCGTTTACATCTTTGACACAAAGAGTTAAAGTGCACTGTGCAACTTGTCTGGGAGGGAGTGTCCGCCACCTCCTTGTCTCCATGGAGATATAATTGCTTTGCCTGCAATGTCCCACAGTATGGCATTAATCTTATCTATTGCCATGGAGAAGTAGGCGGTGCTTAGTTACAGGTCATGTCTGTGCAGTGGAGAGCCTGTATCATAAGATGTTTTTCCAAGGTGTTTCTTTAACACCAGTAACACCTAATAAATGCTATATGCCTTTAATGCCGGACTGTGGAACATGCCAGTCAAATCAGCATCTCCATGGACACAAGCAGGTAGCGGACGTCCCAGCAGAAAAGTTACTCAGTGCACCTTTCACTTATTCTAACTTATTAACAATAACGTCACCTTAAAATTACATTAGTTTTTAAATTTTGACTGAAATCGGTTTGATGAAGTTTTAATCATGTTTCATTATGATAAAGCTGCAACGTTACACACAGACCCCAAAAAGTAGTATTTACTTCTCCACTACCAAAATATTAGATAGTTTTAGCCATATGTTTTGTTTTACCACTTGACTTTGATGCTTAAACACATTTACAGACGCTTAAAAGGTTAAAGGTTATAACTATATTTAATCTCAACTTAAAGGGCCGTAAGACTCTGCTCTCTGATCAGTGTTATGTAGTTTCATTAAAACAGACCTGGAGTTGTGTTTTGTTTCATTCACACATGTTTAACACACAAACTCTGTATATTTAGGCTGAGTTCTTCTCTCAAACAGAAAACACTCTGTTCCACCTTGTGATGTCATGGGGTAAAACAGGAAGTGCTCCTCTGTGTTTTTAAACTCACCTTCACTAGAATCATTTGGATCATTTCAGTCCTGCAATTGCCAATCTCTAATGAACTAAAGGTAAAAGGAGCTGCTAACATGAAAACTACCACTTCATGACATCACAAGGTGGAACAGAGCATTTTGAGCTTTAGAGATGTACAGACCAATAATAAAGTGTTACTCAAACATGTGTGAATGAAACAAAACACAACTCCAGGTCTATACTTGATGAGGTAACAACATTATAACATGACTGAAGAGAGTCAGTTTTGTGTCATACAGGACCTTTGAACTGCATATACGCCAGTTTAGACTGCTCATTGCTCATTTATCTAAAACATAGTTAGCATCATTATATTTAAGCTTCCTGGTTGGACATTGTAGAAGTATGTTACCTAGCAACCATAATGTGAACAAAGGCCAAAACTTGACTAAATTACGTAATAGTTATAATTAGACTAATAAAAATGAATGACATTTGGTTAAATGAAGGTTTAAACCGTTAGAAAAATGCCTTTCTTCCGGGTAAATTGTGTCTATATTTTGGGGGGGATTATTTTAAAATTCAATGCCACTTCCTATATTTTTGTACTTTTCTCCACAATGTCGCACTTGAACAGAAGTAAAACTCTGATAAATCTAGCACAGGTTCTATCCACCAAACAGAGTCAGAATTATAAACACATGAATCTGTCGTATGCACTTTGTTTTAATGCGTCACTCCTGTTCTAATGTAAAAACCCGTCACCAGTGTTCTTCACGTGTGTAGACTGTAAATATGTGTAAGATATAGAGATTTAAAGCTATTTTATTATGAACCACGTAGTTATTATGAAGTGCCTGTTTTTGTATTTCTGAAACTGAACAACTTCACTGTAAAAAGATCAAATAAAAGCTAAAACATGTCACAAGTTTTTTCTGGTGTTTTAATATACATCTTATTTTTAAACCAGTCCTATTGTGCTTGTGTTTGCTCCATAGTATCATCGTTATGTACAAATGTTTAAATTGCAATATTCATCTAAAATAAATCAGCTGACTTTCACATTAGAAAACCACCTATTGATAGCGGCAGATCACACCAGCAACCTTTTTTTTTCCCCCCATTTGTACCAAAATGACTACACGACGCTCACCAATTAAGAAAATAAAACTGGAGAAGGAAGTGTGACCGTCACAGTGGACATTAAAATGATGGCGTTTTGAGCATAAGAGATTAAAGATACTCAAACATCACTCTGCTTTAAAGCCGTGTCATCTGTGCAGGCTTTAGACCAGCAGAAATATGAACACATCTCAAACAGAATCAAACATGAGCGTCTAGTCAGATTTGTTCATTTCAGTGGTACATTGGTCATTCAACATTTTGAACAGAATGCCATTTCTCTCTCCTCAGATTAAGGTTTAGTGCTCAATCATTTATTCTGCAGAAATCCTCCATGTTTTTCAGTCCGCCATGAGATCTGTGTCCTTCCTTTTTTTCTCGTAAGCAGCCATATTTGTTCTGATAAAAACGGACCATGTGTGTCCTCGATTGGCTAATCCACTTGTCAATCACGCCCGTCTGAACTCGGGGAGACCAGACATCTTCAGGAAGTATGAGCAATTGTGTATTCTGGATCTTATAGACAAACACATTCCCTTTCTCAACTTATAAATTTGCTTAAGAGAATAAAAACGAATCCTGGAGCTTTTACCTTTAAAACTCAACTTGATGCCAAAGCCCAAACCAAAGACCTGCACAAAACTCAATGAGGAAAGTGTCTCACGTTCATTTAATGTCTCCATCACAGAAACACTGCAGTTCATCCACATCTTTTAAAAAGGGGGATATATAATATCCATTCATAAACTGTACAGTCACAGTCCTTAAAAAAACTTATTTTCAGTTTCACATTAAAAAAAAGTCATGTTTTTGGTTCAGTCCTGAGGTTTCAAAAAGACTCTCTTGGTGTTTGTGACGTTCTGGTTTACATCCTCATCGATGGCGGCTCTCTCTCTTTTCTTTGCAAACTTCTTCTTCATGCTGCTCACCAAACTCTCGTACCTGAAACAGACGTAACACAGACGTGGGTTTGGGCACATCTGCTGGAGTAATGTTTTAATACACATAAAGGTAAACATTATAATGACTGTACGAGTCAGGTGTAAGGCAGATCACCTCCATTTCAATGGATTTTCACCAAAATGCTCACTAGGCCTGTCACAAAAAACACTATTGACTTATCATTCAGTGTGAAAGCTGAAACAACATATTTTGGGGTTCAAACTTACCATGTGTACGAAGTGGAGACGTTTTGGGCATTTTTGTTGTAAGACAATAAGATTTGAGCTCTAGAGGGGTGAATAAGTCCCTTTTATGGTTAATTATTGTTTCATTCTGCAGTTTATGCAGAATTATTTATTCATTGCAGCTCAGGCCTTTTGAATGGTACTGTCCATTTAAAATGTTTCACTGGATCATCCTGCATTATTGTTCATCATGTCAGACATAAAGTGGTTTTGCAGTGTATCTGCGTAACAACATTTATGGCACTTCAAAATGTGTTATCTCGACAGGTCTACTGCTTATATCTGTACAATGACCCTGTGTCAGATGCCCTCCCTGTGTGTCCATGGGGTCTTATTCTGCATAAAAACTGTTAATCCTGTAGTTTAGATCTGTATAAACATGTTGGTGATTCTTGTCTTAGTTTGTTCAGTGTCGTTGTTAATTCCATCTGTTACCAACACCCAAATTGCAAATCTAATCTAATGTAATCTCAGCTGCTTGCTCTCATAAATAAATACACTGTAAAATCCACCCTACAGTCCCTGTGCGTTACCTGAGGGCCATGTCTTCATCTGTGACGTCCGTTTGCATTTTCCTGAAGTCTTCCTCCTCCTCGTCTTCCTCAGTCTCCTCTTTAGGATTCATCACAGCCATCAGCTTCTGCAAACACAACATTATGGTAAAATAAGTTATACAAATTTAACAGAAAATCAAAAATACAAACAAATACCCTGGACCGACCTCGACTTCTGGGTTGAAGCCCATAAATGAGACTCTCCCGTATCTCAGATCTTCACAGGGAACGATGCTCTTCTCCTCAGCAATCAGGTTTCTGAAAACACAAATAATCAGGAATTTCAGCGTTGTGAAAAAGTGGCATTTCAAAAGTCCTCAAAATGGCACCCATAAACACATACAGATTATTTATGCAGCTTTCATCCTCTTGTGCTCAACGTCAAAGCTTAATTTCATCTACTGAACATTTGATCTACTCATTATTTTTCCACGTTGCACAAAGATTATTCTGTATTAGAGACACGGTAACAAATACAGTGTGGTCCACGAAAAAACAGACTAATCCTAAAATCCCATTTAACAACACGTTTGTAAAGGTTGCAGATTTTAGACTGAAAATACAACAACAAAATATCCTCTTATTCTGATAGTTCAAATTCAACAGCGATTAATCATGTAATTTAAACTCGAAACTAGTTCAGACCTGTGTGTCAGATGCCCTCCCTGTCTCCATGGAGTCTTCTGTGTAAAAGCTTCTAAGTCTGTAGTTTAGACTCTACAAACATCTTCTGAAATAAGTGGGATTCATGTATTTTTTTCTTGCCCCTCGTGTAACCCCAGAGGAGAACAGTGACTTACTCTTTGGCCTTGAGTTCAGGCAGGTCCAGGTACCAGTGCTCGTCACTGATGATCCTCCTCTCGTCCTCCTCCAGCTGTTTCTTCGTCTCTGCGTCAAGTCCCCTCTGCATGAACTGAAACAAGACCAGAGTCAATCCTCTACACCATCTGACCCTCTCGTCTACACCATCTGACCCTCTCGTCTACACCATCTGACCCTCTCTTCTACACCATCTGACCCTCTCGTCTACACCATCTGACCCTCTCTTCTACACCATCTGACCCTCCTCTGCTCCATCTGACTCTCCTCTGCTCCATCTGACCCCCTCGTCTGCATCCTGTGCTCCATCCGACCCCATCTTGTGCTCCGTCTGACGCTCTCCTCTGCATCATCTCTTGCTCTGACCCTCTCCACTGCATCCTTTCCTCCTCTAACCCTCTCCTCCTCTAACCCTCTTCTCTCCTCCTCCTCTGACCCTCTCCTCCTCTACAGCCTCTCCTCTACTCCTCCTCTGACCCTCTCCTCTGCATCCTCTCCTCCTCTGTCCCTCTCCTCCTCTAACCCTCTTCTCTCCTCCTCCTCTGACCCTCTCCTCCTCTGACCCTCTCCTCCACTCCTCCTCTGACCTTCTCCTCCTCTAACCCTCTCCTCGGCATCCTTTCCTCCTCTGACCCTCTTCTCTCCTCCTCCTCCTCTGACCCTCTCCTCCCACAACAACTTTATGTCCTCTATTTTTTTCCCTTTTGGCTTTGCAGGTTTTTAATAAAAATAAATCCTACCCATGCATTTAGTGGACTAAATAACAGAAAACAAACATTAAAATATAGAAAGTACTATCTACATTACATCCAACATAAACCTTAAAATGTCATTAGTTCTTAAATACCAGGCTACCAACACATAAATAGCGCGGTGTTCTGACATAAATGTCTTTCTATTTCTCACCTTCATGCGGAGCAGGTTTTTGGAGAGCTTCGCGTTGTCGTTCGCCATCTTTCACAGATTAATTTTCAGTTTATTTTAGCAGAAAACGAGCTAAAATTGATAAACACGAGCCGGAGCAGAGCCACGCTGCTTCCGGGTTTGGGGTGTTTTTCCGGTCTGAAGAGGAAGTGGCGGAGTTTATATGTGTGACACTGCCCCCTGCAGGAGAGCGGGGACACGTCATCAGCGCAGAGGGTACAAGAGCCAACATATGGACTCAAATAGAAGTATGTGGTAGTGGTTCAATAAAATACTCGAGTAAGAGTATAAAGTATTTGGGAAAACTACTACTCAGGTAAGAGTAACTTAAAGAGTAACTGTCTGGACTTAATATTTGATATATAATTTAAAGTGAACACAATAATAAAAAAGCACAAAAGCTGGTATTTTCAAACAGACAATGAGAAAATGAGACAAATCATATTTGAAGGAGCTGCAAGAAACACAAATGTTCAGATCATTTCATATTGTTACATAAAGCTCAAGTCACTTTAGACTCACTCAGAGAGGAAGGAGGAACCACAACTTTTATTCAAGTAAGAGTACTGTTACATTCTACTATATATTCCTCACATAAGAGTACTGTTACACTGTACTATACATTACTCAAGTAAAAGTACTGTTACACTGTACTATATATTACTCAAGTAAAAGTACTGTTACACTGTACTACATGTTACTCAGTTGTGAACAGCAGGTGGCCACTGAACGTGTTGTGGTGATGCAGGTTGCCATAAAGTCTGCGTGTAGCAGGCAGAACGACATAGACCACATCCTCAGGCTCTAGAGACAGTAAGACCGCGTTCCCAGCAGTGGGGCAGCCACCTGCATTGCTCTCATGGGCCATATACACACCACAACCATTCTTCATCATCAGTAAAGCTTCAGCTACACCATTACCACCACAAAGTGTAAAGATCTCAAAGTGGTACACTCCTCTGACCGGGGCCGTGAAGATGCCTACAGGAGGAACAGCATTACAAACAGGAGACTTTGAGTGATGTTTAGGTCTGTTTACCTGTGCATGGGTTGTAGGCATTTCCAATGTTTGTGGTAACTTGTTTATACACAAGAGTAATATCAGTATCATGGGGTCCAATGTGTTGATCGTCTGAAGTCACCAGTCCAACAGAGAAAGCCACTTGAGGAACTGAAACAGAGAAACAGACAAGAAAGTAAGAAGAATAATGTGTGTGTGTGTGTGTGTGTGTGTGTGTGTGTGTGTGTGTGTGTGTGTGTGTGTGTGTGTGTGTGTGTGTGTGTGTGTGTGTGTGTGTCTGTGTGTGTGTGTGTGTGTGTGTGTGTGTGTGTGTCTGTGTGTGTGTGTGTGTGTGTGTGTGTGTGTGTGGTGTGTCTGTGTGTGTCTGTGTGTGTGTGTGTGTGTGTGTGTGTCTGTGTGTGTGTGTCTGTGTGTGTGTGTGTGTGTGTGTGTGTGTGTGTGTGTGTGTGTGTGTGTCTGTGTGTGTGTGTGTGTGTGTCTGTGTGTGTGTGTGTGTGTGTGTGTGTGTGTGTGTGTGTGTGTGTGTGTCTGTGTGTGTGTGTGTGTGTGTGTGTCTGTGTGTGTGTGTGTCTGTGTGTGTCTGTGTGTGTGTGGTGTGTGTGTGTGTGTGTGTGTGTGTGTGTGTGTGTGTGTGTGTGTGGTGTGTGTGTGTCTGTGTGTGTGTGTGTCGTGTGTGTCTGTGTGGTGTGTGTGTGTGTGTGTGTGTGTGTGTGTGTGTGTGTGTGTGTGTGTGTGTCTGTGTGTGTGTGTGTGTGTGTCTGTGTGTGTGTGTGTGTGTGTGTGTGTCTGTGTGTGTGTCTGTGTGTGTGTGTGTGTGTGTCTGTGTGTGTCTGTGTGTGTGTCTGTGTGTGTGTCTGTGTGTGTGTCTGTGTGTGTGTCTGTGTGTGTCTGTGTGTGTGTGTGTGTGTGTGTGTGTGTGTGTGTGTGTGTGTGTGTGTGTGTGTCTGTGTGTGTGTGTGTGTGTGTCTGTGTGTGTGTCTGTGTGTGTGTGTGTGTGTGTGTGTCTGTGTGTGTGTGTGTGTGTGTGTGTGTGTGTGTGTGTGTGTGTCTGTGTGTGTGTGTATGTGTGTGTGTGTGTGTGTGTGTGTGTGTGTGTCTGTGTGTGTGTGTGTGTGTGTGTGTGTGTGTGTGTGTCTGTGTGTGTGTCTGTGTGTGTGTGTGTGTGTGTGTGTGTGTGTGTGTGTGTCTGTGTGTGTGTGTCTGTGTGTGTGTGTGTGTGTGTGTGTGTGTGTGTGTGTGTGTGTGTGTGTGTGTGTGTGTGTGTGTGTGTGTGTGTGTGTGTGTGTGTGTGTGTGTGTGTGTGTGTGTGTGTGTGTATCTATCTATGGATCTGGTTGTTCTAACGTTGTTTCCTCATCAAATACATGCCAGGGGAGGTTGTAGATGTCATCCATACATGTGTGAGTAAAATACTCAGAACTGAAAAGACTGTATTCAGTGATCATATTTAACCCATTTTTTAATGAGCGAGATAAAATTAACTATTTTATTCAACATGCAGCTCCAACACTTCATTTGACGTCACTGATGTCAGACCACTCAGAGGGGGATTGATTTTCTGCCAAACAAACAACTTTGAACTTAAAATTCGATTAATCAATTTAATCAAATGTTGCTGTAATATTCTGTACAAGGCTCCGCCCACAAGCCTACGTCACCCACGCTCCCACACGACAATTCTCCATAAATATACAAAAACATGATATGATACAAAACTATACACTACATCTTCAAAAACTTCAGAAAGGATGTAGCTGATTGTGCTTTAATAGCGCTCTGACGGGGGAGTGACTTTTGACTTAGTGCATTGTTAAGTTTAGGCACTTTTCCCCCTTTACGTTCCTTAATTATCTAGTTCTTTTTTTCAGTTTAAAATCTTTTTGGTTTTTTGGTTAGCTTAGCTTTTTTGTTTGGCCTGGTGGGTCCGGACGTCTTGATTTTCGTTCTTTATTTTCAGTAGGGAAAGTTATGGGGGATTGTTTTTTGTTAGGTTAGGGATAGCGGTGCGCTGGCAGCTCCTACGGCTCTGTATAGAGTTGGCCTGTCCAGCGCACCGACCTTATTTTACGTTGGCCAACCCACCATGGTCCCTTTTCTTTGTTACTTTGGTTCTTTGGTTGGACACAGGGTTTAATAGGGGTTTTTGTTTTTTCCCTCACTTGTTTGGCTCTTTTTTCATAACTGAAGCCTCTAAGCACAATAAAACACATATTGAACCCTTATTTGTTTGCCTGTGTCTGTGTAAATATGTTAGATCCTTTTGGGGTCGTAACATGCATCAAAAACAAAAGCGAAACTTATAAAACAATAATACACTGTTTTTGACAGATATAGCATTTTCAAAACAATAAAAGGAAACAAGATGATCTAAATATGTTGTGTTAGCAGTTAATACCCCACTGAAGTGTAATGAGACCAATGAGAGCTAAAATGAAAATATGGGTCAAATAATAATTATTAAAATGATGATGATTATTATTATTATTAATAATAATAATAATAACAATAATAATAATCACAATAATAATAATAATAATAATAATAATAATAATAATAATAATAATAATAATAATAATAATAATAATAATAATAATATATATTTATTATATATAATAAATACTCTGAAGTATAAAGCTTTACCCTGAGTTTTGGTCTGCAGCTGCTCAATCTTCACTCTGTGCTCAGCCAGTTCCTCCCTCATTTTTCTGAGCTGAGAAAGGATCAACAGCCTGAGAAGCACTGGCAGAGTCCATGATTGCCTGGGTCACACTGTGCTTCGCTCCTCGCCTTTTTATTTCAAGACTTGGGATGATGTCATGGGCTCTACCCAATCAAAATCCTTCCCTGATGGATGGAGGTCCCAGTGCACCCTGCCTTTAGAGAAATGCAACCATTTCCAGTAAACTGCAAGAAGGCCCTTTGGCCCTTTGGCCCTTTGGCTGCTGCATCTGCCCTGAGCAAAACTACATCTATTCCTTCATACAGAGATAATATCAAAATAAAGACAACTCATTTTAGGTGGTTTAGGTGGACCCCAGTGCACACTAGATGTGGTTCTGGTTACTTCACTCTTGGGTCGGTCTTGTTCACACACTGTGCATCATTCATCCCAAACACCATGAGTCACGTGAGAGTCCATCAACACACCCTCTTCACCTGTGCGTGTGTGTACACGCCCTCTTCACCTGTGCGTGTGTGTACACGCCCTCTTCACCTGTGTGTGTGTACACGCCCTCTTCACCTGTGTTGTACACGCCCTCTTTGTGTGTACACGCCCTCTTCACCTGTGCGTGTGTGTACACGCCCTCTTCACCTGTGTGTGTGTGTACACGCCCTCTTCACCTGTGTTGTGTGTACACGCCCTCTTCACCTGTGTGTGTGTGTACACGCCCTCTTCACCTGTGCGTGTGTGTACACGCCCTCTTCACCTGTGTGTGTGTACACGCCCTCTTCACCTGTGTGTGTGTGTACACGCCCTCTTCACCTGTGCGTGTGTGTACACGCCCTCTTCACCTGTGTGTGTGTACACGCCCTCTTCACCTGTGTGTGTGTACACGCCCTCTTCACCTGTGCGTGTGTGTACACGCCCTCTTTCACTTGTGTGTGTGTACACGCCCTCTTCACCTTGTGTGTGTGTTACACGCCCTCTTCACCTGTGTGTGTGTGTGTACACGCCCTCTTCACCTGTGCGTGTGTGTACACGCCCTCTTCACCTGTGTGTGTGTACACGCCCTCTTCACCTGTGTGTGTGTACACGCCCTCTTCACCTGTGCGTGTGTGTACACGCCCTCTTCACCTGTGCGTGTGTGTACATGCCCCTCTTCACCTGTGTGTGTGTACACGCCTCTTCACCTGTGCGTGTGTGTACACGCCCTCTTCACCTGGTGTGTGTGTACACGCCCTCTTCACCTGTGTGTGTACACGCCCTCTTCACCTGTGCGTGTGTACACGCCCTCTTCACCTGCTGCGTGTGTGTACACGCCCTCTTCACCTGTGTGTGTGTACACGCCCTCTTCACCTGTGTGTGTGTACACGCCCTCTTCACGTCTGTTGTGTGTACACACGCCCTCTTCACCTGTGTGTGTGTACACGACGCTCTTCACCTGTGCGTGTGTGTACACGCCTCTTCACCTGTGTGTGTGTGTACACGCCCTCTTCACCTGTGTGTGTGTACACGCCCTCTTCACCTGTGTGTGTGTGTACACGCCCTCTTCACACTGTGCGTGTGTGTACACGCCCTCTTCACCTGTGTGTGTGTACACGCCCTCTTCACCTGTGCGTGTGTGTACACGCCCTCTTCACCTGTGCGTGTGTGTACACGCCCTCTTCACCTGTGCGTGTGTGTACACGCCCTCTTCACCTGTGCGTGTGTGTACACGCCCTCTTCACCTGTGCGTGTGTACACGACCTGAGAGTGTGCTGAGAGAGAGAGAGAGGAAAAAGCCGAGACCAGAGCAGGGCTTGTTTGATCCTGTGTTTTTGACAAACACACGTGACCTGTGTTAACAAAATAATTACTGTATTTTCTGGACTATAAGTCACACTTTATTTCATAGTTTGGCTGGGGGTTTCATAGTTTGGCAGGATGGCAGCCATGAGGAAGTGGAAGAGGCACTTCATCTACTTCCGGAGCTGGCGGAGTTGTTTGAGAAGCGACACCAAGGATGAAGATTTCAATTAAATTTAGTGATTTGGAGTGAGATCAAGAGTAAAATTGTTAGCATGTTTTATATGCTTTTACTTTACTGCAGTTACTTGCAGCCAAGTGACCATTTAACATGAGTTTAAGTAAATGAGGCATTTCATAGAAACGTTGATACACATTGATTCAGATACTTCAAATGAGACAAGTCCAAACTTTGTTCAGTTTGTTTAAATGAAGACATCATTCAAGTAGAAACACTCTCTGAGTTGTATTTCACTCATAAGAAACACACCACAGACATGGAACATGATAAAGATTGATTACTGATGATATGAATCGATGTGGAGGTCGGGTAGAGGACTCAGCATGTCTCAGGCGGTTAGACCAGCTGAGTCAGGACTCCCCCCTCTCTCTGGAGATGGTGAAGTCTTCGGGCTGAAGACACAAGAGACACAAGAGGTGGGCGGGAGGGGTTGAGAGAGTGGAGAAGGATGGTGTTGTCAGGAAAGACTTGTATAAATAAATAGGACTTCTGAGTAATTAGAGGTGTGGTTGAGCTGATGTTCACTGAAGAGGAGCAGGAGGAGGTTGAGGTGTGGTCCCTGCTCCTGAATCTGTTAATCATATTAACTCCATATATATTGTATAATATGAGCTATAATGTTTTAACTGAAGTTCTTTTTGTCCAAATCTTTGAGTTCATTTGACTGTTTTGGCAAAAATACAAGGTAATAAGAACATGAACTCATCAGGTGCAGATGAATGAACCTGAAAAAAAACACAGAGGAGCACTTTGGCACCACCCCAATCACTCACATAGGCCTCCGACTAACCTGGATGCCCTTCCCCTCACAAACAGAGCAGAGGAGATACACCGGGGCCAGGAATCATATTCAGCGACCCTCTTGTTTATAACAGGGGTATTTGACTTCTATGGGGTATTAAAGAGGGGATATTTTACTTCTGTGGGGTTATTAACTGTAAAACATAACATATTTAGATCACCATGTTTCCTTTATTGTTTAGAAAAAAAATGCTGTATTGTGTAATAGCCCCTCTTTAACAAGAGAAATCAAATAAAACTCTACTCTAGTGCATTTTTGATGGAGGAAACTACATTTTAACATGTGCAGATCACGGTCCCTTCAACAAATTATGGACCACAATCTCCTTCAGCGACAGCATGTCCACCCTCCCTCTCTCCGCGTCTCTCAGCGCCATACAGCTCCTCCTGCATTTGACCCACTGGCCGCCCAAAGAGTACCCCAAAATCCACCATCATCTGCAGCAGAGGGGCGTGGTACTCTTTCACAAAGCGAGCCGGTACCATTCTCACCGCAGGCAGGGCTCGGTGTGCGGCCTCGTACGCCTGCTCCGGCTCCTCCAAGTCTCTGTGACAAACCGCTAACGCCGCTAACGTTGTGCACAGACAACGTAGCGCTTTGCCACGGAGCTAGCTTCTCCTGGATCTCCAACACGAGCTGCAGCAAAGCTAAAACACTGTCTGAACTGTCCAGCTCGCAGCAAATTATGAGCTTTTTTCATTTCCTGATCGGTGAAAAAGTTAGCAAAGAATTCGGAGTAGCGCACGCATCTTTTAGCATAGAGTTTAGCGATGTGTCTTGTAGAGTAGCCGCCGCTCCAGCAGATACTCCGGGTTAAAATTCCCGGTCAGGATTTTTTCTGGGGAGCAGGATTTAGTCGAGTTCTTTTTGGAATTCTTGCAGCAGAGTTTGGGTGGAAGTTTGGCGAAGTCACTGTAGCGATCGCTCGATGGGAGACGCGGTGGTTGAGGGGAGAGTCGAAGCTCCGGGAGCGCATGATCACGACCCTCGTAAAACTGAGAAAGACAAACACACCCAAAGTAACTTTTACAGTGGATACTTTACTTCATACATTTGAGGAGCAGTATCTGCACCT
>JAIEZT010000464.1:0-49247 GCA_019594935.1 Periophthalmus modestus | reverse complement strand
CTATAGGACAAGCTTTAGATTAAAACAAGAGTAACGGCACTATGTAATTGTTTTCTGATCTCATGGAGAATGATTGCTTGAGTCGAATACTTCACGCTTTTCTTTTTTTTTTTTTTTTTTGTATCATGCAATTATACATATGTGGTATTGCTCAAATAATTACAGCAGACATGCCCAAACTGTGGCAAGGGGCCAATGTGACCGTCAGACCAGTTTTTCTTGGGGCCCTCAAGCTTCCAGGTGAATTGGACCATAGTCCTTAAACCGACTTTTTACTCTACATTTCTTTCATTCCTTTAACAAGCCATATCAAATATTTTATGTGTCCATTGAGGATTAAACATGTATAAAGGTCTAGTGGTTCAGTTTCACTTGGGAATAATAACACCGATTTGAGTCTCACCTGGATTGCGCGACCCGTCTATGCCACAATCGGCCCTCAGCTTCTGTGTTTTGATATGTGTACCTTAATGAGAAAAGTTGGAACCCCATGACTTACAGTGAGCTCTGTAATCTGTAACATGCACTGCGGGTGTCTGTCACTGCTTGTCTCCATGGATATATATAGATATATACATGTCCCACGGTGGGAAGATTTAATAACAAAAACAAAAAACAAAAAAAACAATCGCATGGAGACAGGAGGTGGCAGGCCTGTCATCAGAAAAGTTACATTGTGCATTCTTTCATTTGAACTATAACCAGGGAGACCATAAATTGAATCTGTAAAAGTTTGGGACCACATCGCTGTTTATATTTCTTCAGAACAGTTTACATCCATGAAAATGGTATATTTCCTCTTCTTACTGTGCCCTGTACATAGTGGTCTGTGTGCCATGTATCCCTGGCTTTTTTTGTTGTCATGGAAGAGCAAAGTTTGTGTCTTAAAATTCAAACCTCTGTAAGGTTTCCTGCTAAGGATTTGGTTGACTGTTAACATTTAAAAGAAGCTAAAAAAGAGGCTTATAGGTTTTTCGGGTCAGTGAGAAGAAAAAAAAAAAAAGAAATGTAGCCGCACATCTTTTGGCGCTGGACCGGCATATCTTAGTGGTACACTTTGTCCGATCAGGTTTTGGGCAAAAGGGCCATTGTGTGGGCAGATACACGATCAGCTGCATCGTGTTGGCCACGCTAAGTGCACAGGCCAAACTTATGAGTTTTAATATTTCAAACATTTACCAATGACAATGTACTTGCCTAGACCTGTACGATAACAAATCTGAAGCATGGATATTGCTGAGAGAAACATGGGTTGATAAATGATATAGGCAACTTACTTTATATCACTAATTAAGATTTTAAATAATGCACGATAATCCCAGTAAGTATCTAAATAAATTGTTTCATAAAGGCTACTGTCTCGGTTTTAGTGTGGGGGGGGGAAGGGACTTATCACCCTAAACACCTCAGATCCTTATATAAACAACAAAATACCCTCAGAGGTCTTCAGTTTTCGTACTCACGAGAATACTGAGGGCCCAACATATTGGTTCCAGTTTATATATTGAACGTTAAGTCGAGATAAATACACATAAGCCTTTCGTGACAGTTAAAGTAGTGCAGTTGTATGTTACAGTCACTTCCAGTTATGCTTTTTCAAATGTTCCAAAGGATTCCACTGAAGAGGGAACCATTACCACGTCTTTTTGAGTAATACCATTGTAGTCTAAACAGAAAGAGCAGTCTAAGGCTTTTTAGCGGATAATGGCTTGTTCATACTTTTGTTTCAACCCCTATCTATGGTCTGCATTCAGATCAATTGTTTATGGTGCTTTGTATGCCCACTATTGTGCAGGATCATCATGGAATGACAAAAGATCCATGTGACCCACTAATATGTGCGGGCCAGTCCTGAAAATGCCTGTTATTACCGCCAGTACTGTACACACAGGACTGAAGGCAGATCTATTATGCGAAATCAATTTGCAGAACTTTTAACCCATATTACAGTTGTTTCGCCTCTCATTTACCCTCTTGGAGGATTTGTGCATGCTGAACAATCTTATCACTCATTTCAGATGCTTATTCAGATCCATCCGTTTCATCGCCACCGAGAGTCTTACTTACTTGGTTCGAAACCTACCCATTAGGAGGCGCCAAAGCTACACGGCTCTTATTGTGAGGCGTTTACGGCGACGCCAGATCCATTGGGCAATTAAGTCTTCGCATGGAGAAATCAATGGCCTTGTTCGTAATTAAGTAATTAGAGGAATATGTGATTCAAAATATGCAATATAACATAAGCTCCACGCGGTGTCGTAGATTATGACTTATAGCAGACACAAGCACATAGGTCTGCTTTTAAGTCTCAAGAAACGGCGTTACTGATACTAATATGATATTAACTCAATGATAGTAGTAAATATAAAGTGTTAGTAGTTAATAAAAGTAAAATAAAGGCACTAGTTTATAACCGTAAAATAATATGTGTGCCCTTGTTTCAGCTGCGAGTCGTCCTTGCACTTGGATTTGCTTTTCAAAATTGCAACACATTTGTGAGATCAGTTACTTGCATTAGTTCTATGACTTGAATTTTAGCAAGCGATGACTGGTTCTGGTGGAATGCTATTTATTCATAGTAATGTCACTTCAGGAACATATCAGTATCATTAATTAAGTTTGTGTGAATTAGGAGGTCTGCGTTGTGTGCAATAATTATAATTCACTAATCACAGTAATTTATGAGGGAGGCGTCTACCTTAGAGTGGTTCATTTATACAAACCCATGGTTGTAGGTAGCCCAATTATGGATTATTGCGTAATTGTTGCAGGTGGACCAGAATAACACATTTTCAGTACTTATGAAGATTGTGAGTTGGTCACGGTGAATATCCCGGTTTTTAATGGGTGTGATGGGACAGGGGCGTTAGCCCATCGCGACATGCTGGGCCATCCCGTATTGGGAAAAGTTACGGAAAAAAAACAATAGCACCAGAAAGCTGGATTTCTGTAGATCAAGGCAGCAAAATCAAGTTTATCTCACATCAGATAACAAGATTAGACTTTGTTAAATCTGAAGGTGAGTAAAACTTGAATTTTATTTGTAAATCACAGGTGACCAATGAGCATGTGTCACTGAAAAAAAAAAAGGTAATTGACTGCACTTGAATGTCTGACCCAGGATTAGAGAGGCAACAGATTGCATGTGGGAAAGAATCGATATCAATCTCTTAGACACAATACAGAAGCGATTATCATTCTGCATTTGCAGGCAATTGAGGTGTTGTTAATGGAGCCAAAACTGTTAACTTTCCCATTGCAGCATGGAAATTGTGGGTCCAATTTGTCGTGTTTTTGGTTTTCTTGGTTTGTGGACTATGCTGTACTTCTGCTTCTTGGACATATGAAGAACCGGCAGTAATGGTTTACAAAGTGGCGGTGGATTCAAGTTGCAAAAACCCAAGACCAATTTACACAGTTTTTGTGGTTTTTACTAAAAGGTTTCCAGTTTGTGGTCCAATTTCCATTGCTCACATTCAAAACTACTAGTGTGTGAATTTGCTTCAATGCTGGCTTTCTTGGGTTGAAAAGCGGAGAGTGCTGGTCGCAGAGACAGACGCTCCTGCTGCGAGGCTGCTTGTGGGGGAGAGGAATAAAAGGATAGGTGGGAGCCGAAAAGAACTATTTGCTGAGAAATTGCTCAGCCAAAGTAAAACATTTCACTGAGTACAGTATAAGCAAAGATTTCAATGTTGGGCCAGCCACGAAAACAGGTTGTAGTTTTGATTTAGTTTAATAACAATCCCCTGGCTCTTATTTTTAAAAAAAATTTGGTATGATAGCAACGCATACACACACACACACACACAACACAAACACACAAACACATCACACACAACACAAAAATATTCTGGGCGCTTGACCCAATGACTCACATATCGTCACATACAAGTCATCAATTACTTTGAATAGTGAATATGCTATAAGGCATGTTGGATACATAAAACCAACTTAAAAACTACTTGCGCCCTATGCATATTTGTACATTAATTTAGATCTGACACGTATACCTCAACTTGAACCTTACAAATCTTCAAAGGGGCTTGTACCTCATTTTTACTGTCTTCTAAATGTGAAAAGCAGAACTTAGTTCCAGTGTTCCAAAGCGATGCCTCACTTACAGCATGCATCCTGAGAGTCATAGGTACTAACTGTGATGGACTTCGCCGAAGCACCCTTTCACAACTCAAACACTCAGAGCCGAAGTTTTGACAGTAAAGTCTTCCCACAATGGCAAATGTCCCACCGGTGAGAAGGCACAGGGGAAAAACCCAAGACTCACTGGAGGAAAACTATGGCTTCTCGGCTGGCCTGGGGAAAGCCCTTGGGGTCCCACCGGAGGGGCTGGAGGAGGTCTGGGGGGTAAGGGAAGTCTGGGGAGTCCCTTGCTTACCCTCGCCTGCCCCCGACCCGGTGTCAGGCGGAAAGAAAAGGCATGGATGGAAAGTTAAAATAACTATCATGCATAATGTGCACCTCCTGATTATTGGACCATAAACATGCTTTACTTAAATCGCAAAAAGCAGGCAGCAGCGAATTATTTTGACCTCAAGAGCGGCGGATACAATATGGTTGCACTAGAGCAGACAACATTTTGCTCAAATAAATGGGAAAAAGCAGGTTACAGGCCTTTAACAATTTTACTCTTCTGTGCCAACCCCCTTTTTCCCCCCGTGACTGATACATTTTTTGCCATGGATATAAACAGTTTAAGCACAGCCCCCATAGTCTTAACGGGCCCAAACTACCGCTTAGATTCTATAATCATAGCTTATGTTGTTTACTCATCAATAACATTACTGGAATTTTTGTTTTCGTTTCAGTCACATGTTAACACACAGACTCTATATTTAGGCTGAGTCGTTCCTCTCAAACAGAAAACCACTCTGTTCCACCTTTTGCTGTCAATGTAGTAATACAAAGAAAGTGCTCCCCCTTGTGTTTGTACTTACCCTCCTTCACTAGAAGCATTTGGGTGATTTAAAGCCATAGAATTGACTCCCTCTCTACTAAACAAAAGGTAAAAAAGTAGCTGGTAAATTGAAAACCACCACTTCATGCCATCCCCCGGTGGAAAGGAGCAGACTTTTGAGTTTGAAGAGTAGACCCGAGTACGTAGCCACAGGGTTACTCAACATGTGTGAATGAAAACATAAAAGCAAATTCAAGGTATGTTTTTTTGAGGCGGTAACACATTATCCTCATGGCCTTAAAGCTCCAGACGCTTCAATTTGTGGTGAGATAGAAACTTTAATTCTACTGTTGCTCTGCATTTAAGGAATATTGCACCTAGTTACAAAGGAAACAAAAGTACATAACTAAAAACTATATCGAGCCCATACTTTATACTAAAGGAGATTATTAAAACCATGACTGCCCTTTTTTTTTTCAGATCTTGAATAATGACTAACATACTCTGTTATTATCTCACATTCTCCTCCGTTTTAACCGAAAAGCCAGGCCCGTGATTCAAGCACATAACTGACTCTGACACACCCTACCGGTTATTGTCCACCAAGGGTGCACGCCAGGCAAGGAATGATGGGATTTCACCCAGAGGTCTTTAGTCCCTAACCAGCACCCACGCACATTTACCGAACCTCACCTTATCATCATTACCCCGGTTGTGCTACATCCTCCAGGGGAAGCAACCTGTGCTGAATTGCAGCCATGATGGCAGAGGTGCATGGTGCCGTGATTTGCGCAGTGGGTGGGTGTGCGTGAGATGTTTCCGGCGGTTACCACGGGTTACGCGGGGTCATTTGGTTTGCTCTTCTCTGCCGTTTTTAATTGATGACATTATTGTTTCATGCCAAACATCATGTATGATAAGCAGAGTCATTATGCTAAACCCGTCGCACGGGGAAAAAAGCAGAGCCTCGTGGAAAAGGGCCAGTTCTTTTTGTTGCCTCATGGCAAGGTCAGAGTTCCCGAAAAGGAGGACCCAGGCTTAATTATGACAAACCCCATTAAACCATTGCAGGAACTTTTTTTTTGATTTTTTTTTTTTTTTTTTTTATTTTTAATTACAAGGAATGCGGCAAGAAAGAAAAATACATAGGCCTGATTGGACCAACACCATTGGCATTCCTGGTATCAAGGCCTTAAGAGATGATGACTATAATTGCTCTATTTGTCAGTTCTTTCTTTGGGATTATTGATTTGTTCTAATGCTTATGCTATCAACAAATACCGTTCTTGACTAAATATGTGCAAAATGGATTAATCATTGCCGTGACCTTTAAAGTGTGCAATATTTCGTGAGCAAAGTGGATGACAACTAATCTTGCGAGCCCTAATCAGCTCCAAACGTTGGACGCGCTGTTAACCCCCCCCCCCCCTCAACGATACAATTAAAGGTAAGGAATTGAACAGAGCATGAGCAGGGATGTACTTCAAGTTGTGTGAACAGCCTGGAGGGATTAGGTTTGGTCGCTATTGGTATTATAGTGTTTTACAGACCTGGTTCCTCATCCGATCCATTTGTGTGTTCCTTGAGTTTATATAATTCTCGAAAAACTGTCAAATAATAACAAGGCAAAAAAAAAAAATTGTGATTGGAAAATACATAGCCGCCTGTTCCCGGTTTTAGCTGCGTCCAACCTGAAACCGCTGATTCCCATGTTTAGTCCCTGCTCCGGCACCAGCAGGGAGGGCGGTCCCTGAAGTCCTCAGAGCACGAGATGGTTCATATGGCACTAAACATGTCAGCGCTGTACTCTAATGCTAGGTCATGGAGACACTTGTCACAAAGTAAGCGTGCTTAAATTCTCGGCTCCTGAGCACCCGGCCCGCCCCGTGCAGAGACCTGAGCACAGGACTTCTGTGCTCTACTTTCTGGTTCTATCAGGACCTGAGCAGCAGCGTTCTGTCTGGATGTAATGTCAGCCTGTCTTAACGCGCGTTTGAAAGAGGACCAGTGAGCAGGCTTGTTACAGTAGTCTAACATATGGAGACAAATGCACGGATAAATCTCCACATAGACTTTTGCGACCCTCATAGTTGGGTTGCTCTCTGTCTAATCTATGTCAAAAAGACGGCACCCATGAGCCCTTCATTATATTATTAATAATCCCAGAAACTATTCTTTCTGAGAGATTTTGGTCACTCCATCAATGCTGGCTGTAAATGGCTGTCCAGTATTAGCCAGCCTATTTCTGCGGCTTATTATACCCTGATGTCAATGGTAGGCTTTGAACCACTCCCTCATTACTCACACTCCCCTACTATAGCAAGTAAAAGCATGCCCGCCTTTTCCCTCAGCCCCCCGTCACTTTTGTAAGAGCAGCCCACCCCGCTAGCTGAGATTTTGTTTCGTAAACTTTTCGTATTGTACTATTGCTATATTTTTACCATTTTATGGCAACCCCAGGCCCCATATTGCAACTGTTGGCTACAAAGGCACACAATACTAACTAAATGATGGCCTCTTCTATATCATGATATTATTGGTGCATCTGAATGTTTGAGGGTTGCCTGATGCCCTGTCTTGGTTTGGAGAGGTACTTGAATATATTTCATTGTCCAGCTGGTTAAAAAAACAAGTCCATTGAAAAACACAAGTTCATAAGGATCAGGGGGAAGGAGCTGCTGGTTCTAATAAAGGAGTGGGATCCCCTACTTTTGGTCTTGTGGGGTCCCAGTGACATGTAATGTAAGAATTATTTGAATGTGATTGTTGAAAGTGTGTTTTGTGCTTCATTTGACATCAAAATGCAACAGGGCAATAGCAGCTCAGTTGCTAGAGTTTGTACACTGAATCTGAAGGTAGGGCCGGTTTGAATCACGCCCTCGACATAAAAACATCGTCGGTGAGCGGTCAGATCGGATTTTGGTGCTGACTACAGGTTGGCAGTGCAATTCCAGTTCCAAAGATGAATGCCGCCCCTAGATGTAACACGCACTTGAGTACGTGACGGTGGAAAAAGCGACTATATAAAATTGTGCCATTTACCACAGAAGTAATGCAATATAGTTCTCAAAAAAAAAAAAAAAAAAAAAAAATAGTCCCTCTCAAATTAATGTAGGAATACCCGGTTCCCAAACCCCCCCTTCCCAGTCCCCACTCATAATCATGCAACGAATCTACGCAAAATTTAATTTACAGCGGTATTATGGTGTTTTAAGTGGAATGTAATGAAAAATGGAACCTCATTCATTTATTATTTCTCTCTTTCTTAATTTTGCACCATGGCTCTTTTTGTTTTTCTTATTACCTAAGTATATCTATACACACAAGCCCCACCACACAAACATACACTCCCCCGCTCCGAACAATGCATCTTCAAACCCTGATGTTTGCACTCCATAGCCCAAATCAAAAATGTGCGCCCCTGGAATTATTATGTGTTTTATGTTATGAGAACCAGGTGGACTAAATATACTGTTCAGTTCAAGAATAAAACAGCCCACTATGTTGAAATCATCTCACGACACCCGGCTTTGCTGCTTTGTAATCCTAGAAACCTGGCAGTTTATCAGATTTGTGGATGGTGCCACGATTAAATCCCCGACCAGTGTTTCTCACCCTGATGTTAATCTTGCTTTACAGGCGACCCGTCAAGCGGCCAAGTCGTGTTTATGCTGGGTAAGTGGGATTCGCGCCCCGCCCAATTGGTTTTAGGTTCGCAAGCCTTTGCCATTAAGTCTTTGTAGTGAATGTGCCCGAACTGGCGTGCTCGGTCCGTCCTAATACCTACTAAAATCACCTCGGACAAAACCACTCAGAGACGCACCATGGCAAACATTGTTTGCTTAATAACAAATCAATAGGTGTTTCTATTTCAGCATTTCACACGGCTCACCTACACTGGCCTATTTTTAGCCCTGCCTAGCGAGACCGTTGCCCCCAGGAAAAACGCCAAAGTCAGACACAAACTCAGGTGGCCCGATGGAGTGAAAGAGCACTGTACTCTGCCGTGGCCTGTTTGTTCTTCACCCTCCTCTGTGAGCGCTCTGCAGATTTTCCCAGATATTCATTGGCTGTGTACAACGGACTTCCATTTATGCCGGATGAAGGAGTGTGTATTATCAATAATGGAACTAAAACTCATTTACTTAGAATCTGAACAAACAAACATGCATCACGGTTAAATCAGGATTAAATGCGACTTGTATCCAGGTGACATTTGATGACCTTTTCACCATTCAGATAGGATTTTTGTTTTAAACTGATGATTGCTATGGGGCCCTATTTTTTCAATCAGGCGAGGAGACTCTATACAATGGGAAAACCCCGGACTAAACATCTCGAGTTGAGGCTTAAAGCAACACGTATGCGCTGGTCTTGCTACATAGTCAATAATCACAACACCTGCCAGGTTCGCTATGTTATATTTGCACAATTTAAACTCGAAAATTCATCTAAAAGCAAGCAATAAAATTAATAATCTGCGACAGTCCTACATTGGACACTTTGGTGCTCTAATGAGAGTAGACAGTGCGTAGATAATAATTTTCCATTGTGTACCAAAATGATTACTGACGCTGTCGAATCCTACATGATCACAATTAAGAAAATAAAATTGGAGATATATATTGGAGGTATAATCTGGTAGGTCTTGCAATTTAACTTTTCATGTGTTTCAGTGTCCCTACCATAGGCAACACTGTGAGGGCTTTTCATCATTCGAAAGACAGGCTATCTGTGTATTAATTTGCTAATAGCTATGGCAATGATCCAGATTGGTTGTCACTGCAAATGGAGACAACCAGGGCATTAGATAATAAAGTAAGATGTTAATACGAGGCATTCATTTACATGACTTTTCTGGAACCATAACTAGTCCAATTCGGTATTAATTAGTTGAATTGACTGACAGCTCTTAAACTATGATTATCAAAGCACTTAATGAAAAGTCATTAAACATTATTGAACTAAATTGAATTTGAACTGTCGCTATTATCATCAGCTATGGTTGATTACACAGACACATGACCCTGTTTGACCAACACAGCATAAGGTGTTTATTCAGATGCTTGCATAAAAACGGTGATATTAGTGATCAGTGACGTGCAGTGAGGTTCGTGGCTGGTGAGGCACTGATGTCGTCACAATCAGATTTACAAACATATAAACCAGGTGTCACTACATTTGGCCCGGGTCAGTTTCTCTCCCAGTGCTTGGGGCCAGAATAAAAAAGAAATTAAAAATTCAAAATAAAAGTTTGGAGAGTCCGTATGAAATAGCTCAAAACAAGCGGGTTTGTATTGTTTTTATCCTTATTCTAGTTCCCCAAATTTCAATGGATGAAGTCATTTAATTCTTACCATTTCATACCACTGTTTGAAAAAGAGCGAGTCTTCGTCCCGTTGACTGGAGCAAACCCTTTACTCCTTCAGCATGGGTTTTTCTTTAATTCTAACCTCCTGCTCCGACCGAAGTCCAGTTTAGAAAAACAGCTTGAGCTTTAATATGTAACATTCCTCCATTTAAAAAGTGGGGCCAGACAAGAAGAAAAAAAGTGAAACAGATTGCTAAAGTTGATTTGCGAATTCTAAATTGTAGCTTGCTGTCCCTATTCTGCGGGAGATGCAAAGAATCCCTGAGCTCACGAGTACCCCTACCACTGAGGCCGGCTAAACTGCGTGCCTTCTCCTGGCGCCTTTTCACAGCCGCTTAAAGCAGCACGTCACTGTTAGTGATATCAAGTCATGATGGTATGTTATCTTGTAAGCATACAGTTTTGATATAAACACTACAGCAAACATAATACCTAAAACTTGGCTTTGCTTTTTTGGATGTGCATACCAATTGTGCTATCAGCCTTTTCTTTAAAATTCAACGTGTGCACAGTGCTGTTTGTTTTTGTTTTTACATTTTCTCATTTGAGGCCACTGAAATACACCTTGATATGAGTTCTGTTTTTTTTTTATAAAGTTTGCTTGTGAGCTGTTTGCGATAGACACTGTGTGAAAATGAAAATAAATCTACTATTTTTGCTTCTGGCAGTGAGAATCTGAAACGAGGTAAAAATAGTATTGCAAATCGCTGTCTTGCTGGACACTTGCAAATGGCCGCGCCTGGCAGAGCAATCGTAATGCGCTGAGAAAGCTAGCAGAGAAATAATAAAGCATAGGAGCATGTCAATAACATTATGTGGTATAAGGCGCTATGTTCTGCCGCACCAATCCATCTTGTGGCACTGTCGGAGCTTTATTTCACTCTGGGGTGGTCACATACATTTTAATCAGCCCATTTGGCCGGCCGGGTTGACAAGCGCTCCACAACAGCCGCAGATAAGGCCCATGATAAAATCATAGCCCGCGCAGCACAAGCTCCAGGGCCCCGTTACGAGAGCGGGCCTACTTTTACATTTCTCCCACAATGCATCAGGCCAGTCCAGAAAAAGGGATTAGTGTATCGTCTCTTCACCGTCCAAGTATCTGGCTCTGAAGGGATTGGACCATGCCTTGGGTCTATATATATATATTTCATTTTTAATGTAAACATCTTGTGTAAGTGCAGATTTTGTACAACATCAGAACTACACTTTTCACCCCCAGTTGTTTTATTGTGACCCACTTTGTAGCATTTTCATTTACTTGTCATATATTAGCTTTTTTTTTTTTTTTTTTTTTTTTTCCACTACAATTACTCTTTGTTTCTACCGGGTTTTAAAGGTCAGTAATATTCAGAAATAGAATTCATATTTTACATATGTTGTACTTATAGAACATCACAAGCCATTGCCATAGCAACTCAAGAGTGCTCAATATACAAGTCGATATGTTAGCTTGAGGATATGTGGGGCTTTATTGGGTAATGCATTTGATTGGTTTCATGCTCAAGTTGTTTTTTTTTTTTTTTTTTTGTTTTGTTTTTTTTTTGTAGAAAAGTAGAAGAAGTAGAGTTGCAATAAATGGGATTTGAAAGATTTAGTTGTATTATTACTGCAGCATAACAGTCATCACGTATAAAAAGTTACAAAAAGCTTTTGCGCCTAAGCAAAGGAGAGTCTGAGTGCTTCATTGGGATCTCCTTGTAAAGAGAAAGAAGAGAGAAAAGAAGAAAAAAAATATATGTGGAAATCCATTAAGTAGAGACGAGACCAGTACAGGACCTATACACTTCCCAAGTAGAAGTGACAAGTGTCGTCAGATATATTATGACTAAAGTGATGTAATCAATAGGAATAGATTCAATTTTCAGGTTGTGCTTAGATTTTTGGTGGTAGCAGGAGCTTTTATCCATAAAAAAAAATAAATAAAGTGCTAGAAATACCCATTTGCTACAGTGGAGATAATCACCGACCAGTACTCCCTGTATAACAACATATCATGCACCATTCTTACCAATCCCAATTTCTGCACAGTTCTGTCAGTTCCTTCAGGCTTCAATAGAAAGCAGAAGATCTGATTTTGGAGTGTGTGTTTAGTAGTGTGTGGGCTTTATGTGGTAGTTTGCGTGGTGTGTGTGAACTGCATCAGCCTGAGTCTGCAGGCAGAGCCCATAGGGACGCTGTCGGCTGTTTGTATTAGAACAGCACTAGACTGCAAGACCCGAGTGTCCTCAAAAGTCCTTGAATTGTGCTTTAGCTCATATATAAACATGCATACAGTTTGCTGAAATACTTTTACCACTCATTAGACCTGACGTGATGTGCAGCTGGTATGGTACCCTTTTCATACAGAATAATTAGCCTAACTGCACAATAGTGAGGGCTATACTTTGTCAGTTTGGTAGTTAATTAGCACTGCTGTCTGATCTTCTATTGACTAACAAAGAACATATTGCATGAATCATTGTTTCTTGGCAGTTTTTCCTTGCCGTGGGCTCAAGCTATAAAGATGTTCTGTTTAGTGGTGTTAATTTATGATTACTATTATGTTCTAGTAGCGTAGTAGAAATGTCTGGCACGTGTCTTATTTAAATACAGAAATATATAGAAAAAAAATCCATATAATAATTTTGGTAATTTTGTTTTTGTCCATTTCAGATAATATTTTTGGCAAGATAAAACATTACAGTGCTTTCTGGCTAAAGGCTGGAGCTCCAATTACTGCAACTGTGTTGACAGAGGCAATAATTAGGAGTCAAAGAAGCTCATCGCATTAAAAATGAGACACTTTTGACGCGGCATCTATTGTTTATTTTCCCTCTCATTATGTTTAATATTAGACTTTTCCACACCAGCTTCATAAACAAACCCACCGGAGATCAATAGAAGACAATATATTTGGAGACGCTAAATAAAGGCCTGAAGCTGCAGTTATGACAGTGTATGATAACACCTAGGCAATTAGCAAGCTCCAGCGACAAGAGAAAGAGGAACAACAGAGGGAGCGGGTGTCAACTTTGAGCTTGTTAACGTTCACACATGCTAGCTCAGGCGCTACACTGATCTCCTCCATTATAGAAGACATCTAAACAGCCTGTGAGCCGCGGCTGAAGAAACTGACAAAGAGATAGAAGCCAACCAGGAACTTTCAAATATAAGACGGGTGGAGGAGGGGAAGATGCACAGATACAAACAGACCAATCAAACACATGTTGTTATCTAGGAGTATATGATGGAAGGAGCTTAGGAGCCAAATGAAGGGGAGGGGGCGTAGTTAGAATGGGTAAAAAAATACTCAAAATAATGTGAGATAGAAGGAACAGACTTGTCTCCATTGATATATTATTGCTTTTGCTCTGGGTTGTGTAAATTCAGTCATAAATACATAACTACACCTATCCACACATCTAGATAGACAGATGTATAAATATTCATCTCTGACGGGGGAAATTCAAGAAACCAAGGCCAAGTTACGTCTGAGCTGCAACCTTATGACCACACTGGCTTGTCAATGTCTGATCTCGTCTGATCTTGTCAGATATCAGAAGCTGAGCAGGGATGGGCTGGTTACTACTTGGATGGGAGACTGCTGTGAATATAAGCTGCTGCAGTGGAGGACCAATGGCAAAAAACTGTTGTTGTGTCTTAGGCAAGGCATTTTTCCCACATTGCCAAGTATAAAAATTATGTGTGTGTGCGCAAGAGTACTGGTTAATTAATGCAATGGATTATTCTTGTTCTTCTGTTTCTTCTTATTCTTTTTCTGTTTCTTCTGTGTCTTCTTTTCTGTTCTTCTTCTATCTGTTTCTTCTTCTTTCTTCCGTTTCTTCTTCTTTTACCATTCTTCTTCTTAACCATACTGTGGAACATCTCAAGAACATCTTTAAAGAGACAACCCTCCTATAAAAAAATTACACCTTTAAATAACGTTTGGTGTTGGCATGCTCATAAAAAATATGTCACTGCTGACATACCAGAGAACACATGCTCATGTTATTGATGTGGAGGATATCTCACCTTAATGACTTTGGCACTTGATTACATTAAATTGGATGCAGTGTTGGCACTATATATTTAATCGCTAGACCCTTCATTATAGATCTGAATGTCATAGTCACTTAACTTATGTTAATTGTTAAAGCTTATTATCATATTCAGACACAACCTTGGTTTCTATCAGGGAATCATGTTTTTATCTTTGACTTAACCCATATATCTTTTTTTTGTTTTCGGATTAGTGGACAAACACTCCAACTGAACTACTGTTGCTACTTGTGACCTGTATATTTCTCTATAAAGTAAATATATAACAGTGGTAATGTGGGGACTAGCTCACTCAAACTGCGAAACAATTGATCTACGGCTACAGATATTGCAACCTGAACCTATAGTCAGTGCATGATCTGAGTGTAAACAGTGATAGTGTCTATGGCAGTGGCCTGTATATGAGTCCTGATAGATCCCCATTACTCGGGACTGACCCTCTCACCCGCTCAGTTCATTAAGCCAAGCCACCTCAATGTCCAAGGCTCCAGTCCAGATTTAATCACATCCCTTCTCCTCACGCCAATTTTTTTTCACAATCACCTGCAGATAAACCTCCACAGGACAGCACCCCGAGGTCCCTACTCTCTCACCCGGCTAATTTGTGAGCAGCGAGGGTCCAACTACAGGCCAGGGGGTCAGCTGATTGAAACATGCAGGAGGAGAGGGTGCCGAGGTGCTCCTGATGGGGGGCAAGTCTGCAATTATAAAGTTCATCAGTATTCGGCTCGTGGCTAAGTGGAGCGTTACCTTCAGAGTGGTGCGTGCTAATTAAGACCAGGTCCTTAATGGGGAATTGTACGGTACTGGTCTTTAGGTAGCCCCAGTGTAAAGGTAATTTCACACACTCGGATACACCTGTGAGCAGCGCTGCCTCCTACAGAGCCCTCTGCTAAATGTCCTCAGTCCAACTTTAATTATACACTGTCTCAACTGTCGCCAAAGTGAATTAAATACAAGTACGGGCTGTGCTCACACTGGAGGGGACAGAGGGCTGCAAGGATCCATTATCAGCTAGATCAGTCACAGCCACATTTACTTTGCTTTTACCGGCTGACTTGATTTGACATTTGAAAAAAACAAAAAGAAAGTTTATATCAGTGTAATGACCTGATATTTGTGTGTAGTTCGGAGTTGACACCTTGCTGTTCTCATAGACTGCATAAAGAAGTAGACAAAGTGAGGGTAATGACCCGATAGTTAAATGAAGCTCGTTGTGGCTAGCAGATATAGGGGCAAATTCTGAAATTCTGACAGCGAGTGTCATAGCAACCCGCTCGCACTTCCGGTTGGCATGGGGGAGGTCGCTTAAACAACGCTGTCAATAAAACTGTTGCCAACGCTGGCAGGAGTGACCTCGAGGAAAGAAGGCACCTGATTTGTCTGGTATTCATGTTTATATCTTGATTTACGGACACAAATGATGATGCTCCTCAGTAGTAGTTGAAGAGAGAGGGGTGACAGTTTTCTAATGTTAAGTGAATTGGAGCCCAAGTCCATGGAGCCGGAAGCGCTCCCATGACCACTTCCTATTATATATAGTCTATAGTTGTTAATGTAACTGCTTTTGTATGTGAGACGTTGGTTGCTATGCCGACACGTTGATGTGAAGGTTTTATTTCATCAGTTACGGGTCTGTTTTGGACGCTGGCTCTTTGTAGTCGAGGCTGCTGTTGGTTTGCTGTTGTCATGGCTCGGATTATGGCCTACAGTAGCATTGTTTTCAGAAAATAAACAGCCAGAAATAATTTGGCGTCCTTTTGTAAAATGGGTTGTATTAGTCTACTTGTTTAAGTTAATGTTTTAGGATAAGTGTTTTTAATGTTCCCTGTTATCCCAATACACGGCACTTCTCAATAAAAAATATCATAATACACTGGTTGAAAAAAAGGAAGGATTAGGGCCGCACGACTTTAGGGGGGGAACTCTAATTATTAGTTGTTAAGATATACCGCAATAATATGCAAGGTATCATATCCCAGTGAACCATTTTTAAATAGACAGTATCATTATGTGGCATGAGCTGCACCAAATAAATAGCAGAATAAAGCAATAAGTATCCACAGAAGTTACTTTTTCAACCCCCTACAGCTCAAATGTGATCGTATTACAACAAAAATACCCAAAATGCAAATAAATTGTACACACAATCAATTTTGAGCCCCAAAAATATTGTTCCAACTTTCATATATTAAACAATAAGTCGATATAGTAATTATCATGACAGGCCCTATTTGCAATAAATGTTTACATGTTTAAAACTGTAGTTACAACACAATTTTCTCCAAAAACAAAAGCTATTTTGTTCTCTATATCTAAATCAGTGGTTTTCAACCTTGTTTTGTCCTGAGTACTCCCTAAGCTTTCATTCACACTCCAAAGGCAAATAAACCATCCGATTTCCCCTCAGTAATCAGTGCTCGCATACCCCAAGAGATCCGCGGTTGTACCCCTGGTTGGAAAAAAACAAAAAATGACTTAGCTTTTTTGCGATTTGATAATTGCAGTATATTGTACAGCTTGTAACTCTGAGTAAAAACATGAGTGACATCTGAGTGTACCTACTGTGCCCTATCCTCTCTGACCTCTCGTTGTGTGCTGCCATGTTGTTTACAGGCCAGCTGGCAGCGGGCACATGTGAGATAGTGACACTGGACCGGGACAGCAGCCAGCCCCGGAGGACCATCGCCAGGCAGACCGCCCGCTGCGCCTGCAAGAAGGGCCAGATCGCCGGGACCACGAGAGCCAGACCAGCCTGCGTGGACGGTAAGAGGGTGGATGAGTGCTGAGGGGTGGACGGGGGTTGAGGTGAGAGTTTGACTAAGTGAGCAGAGTTGGTGTTATGTAACAGGGACTGCCTTATAGATTGTTTCGCCTACTATTGAAACATATAGTAGCAGAGATCTGGTTTTACACAAAAAAAAACTTCTTATAATAAAAAAAATGCTGTATGCAACATCATGGGGCTTCATCACTAATTCCAATGATTAAGTGAAGTAAAAGTAAATGGTTAATTATATATTTTTTTTCATATCAACACTATTAATCTTGTCTGCCTCACCCACTTTTGCCTTAAATGCCACTAAACTACGCTGTCTTACGGTTAAGTGGGAATCCCATTAATTTAATTGAAAGATTTGGGAAAAGTTTCACTGTTAAAATCTTATATGAAGTAAGTTGATATGTGTTAAGTGCTCAATGTTCATGTGACCAACAAGTCAACACTGCACGATTCTCCGGCGACTTTAAAACGGCTTTGAAATCAGTGTAGAACTTACGTCAGTATCGGCAGCCCCATGCAAAATAATACAACCAAAATGACAATGGTGGCGACAATGGCATCTTCCATAATGAGGTGAATAGGTTGCTTGATCTCCCATTCTTGTATAATTTACTTGTAGCATCATTGAGACATTAAGACAATTGGAACTACTCCATCTTTTATGGGTCAACATCAACAGTCCTCTTTATTCATTCATAAAAGATGCACTTTCTAAAAAAAAACATGGATTTGTACTGTGAGCAGGCTTGCCTCTACACATGTCTAACATGTAACTCGGCCTTGACGCCTCCTCTGTTTGTGTCCATGGTGGTATTTAATAAGATGAGATAAACCTTTATTTGTCCCACAGTGGAAAGATTACAAGGTTGCAATGCTAAGGTCGAGATCAGTATTTCAGGATAAGTGTTTTCACATTTCCCTTATATCCCAATACACAGAATGTTCTAAATACAATATATATCATGAAATCCCTAGTTGAAAAAGGAAGGATTAGGGCCGCCTGACTTTGGGAAAAGTGCACATTATAAACAACGCCGGGAGCATTTGAGAGAAGACAGGAATATGAACTGATAAACTAAGACAAAAATCCTTTGAATTTCAGATTATGTTTGTAGAAGCCTAATCTACACGTACAACAAGAATTGATTTGACAATGCAATGCAATGAAAAGGTCAAGAACAGCCGGAAAATTCTACCAAAATTAAGATCTAGATGTTATACTAACACAACCCTATGGCAGTAAAGCTATGCATACTGCGGAACATCCAGTGGCGCCCCCTGACAGAAAAGTTGCATAGTGCACCTTAATGCCACTACTGACCACCCAAATGCATTTAATGAAGTGGTTTAATTAAAGTCGTTAGACCTTTGCATAAATCTTGACATTTGAAGTGGGCCAGTTGTGGGGAAATGAAGCCATCTCCAGGGGCTGGCTGGTGTTAATGGTTTGGCGGCCTGGTTTTAAGCAGAGGCTTAAGGTGGATCAGCCTACAGTGTGGAGCGGGCTGGATCACAGCGCTGCTTTGTGCTGCCTGTAAAGCCCAAACCAAACCAATTTACACTGAGTCATTTCAACATGTGGCTGCAGGGGGCCCATAATCCCACCAGCAGCACCAGGGCTTAGACAGGCTTTCATCAAATGAGGAACTCTTATTTACGAAAGGCAGATTTTTAGACTGGAAATATCCGTGTTAGTAACATGGATATTTATTTCCTTTGATAAGCACAAATCGTGTTATGGTGTTTACAATGCTTATCGACAGGGCAGAACAGCATACCTAGCAGCAAAAGTTCATACGCCAATCAGATTTGTGTTGCACCATGACTGTACGACAGGCTATACTTTAAGGAGGGAATTGTAAATGACTAGGTACTTTTAAAAGTTGAATGAGATTACTGAATATAAGAAAAGAGATCAAACCCTGAATACAACAGACTTTACTTATGTTTCCCGGTGAAAAATGCGGATTCCCTATATTATATGAAATGCTCAGTGATCGCTTTGTGTTTTTGTTTGAATGGTTATTGTCCACTCTTGTCGATTCCTAGTCCTCTGATTCTAGCCCAGTGATCTGGTCATAGTATTACTACTACCACCACTGCTACTCGGATCACCAGCCCATATACCTGTTACACTTACATAAACATGATCTTTATTAATGTCCTTTATGTCGTCATTGAATTGTGATTATAATGATAAAAAAAAAATGGGATGTAAAATTTTGGTCCAATGTAATTAAATTAAGACCTGTAGCTGACCTAAAAACACAGAAATGACACTTGAAAAAGCCACTTCAGAAAAGCGAGGTCTGTCTTTTGTATGTGGAGCACTCGACACACTCAGGGACATCGTGTCAAGCGGAGGATTCACACTGTTATTTTTAACACAGTTTTAACAAAAGCACTGGCTCCTGTTACATCCACTCAAACTCTCAATCCAAAACGACACGTAAACTGCAAAAGCACCTGATTTCTTTGATCTCATGGTCCCTCTGAATACTTAAAATAGACTTTGTGGTTTGCCTTTCATTTCAATAATATTAAAAGTCCAGATAACAATCAGATTTTGGAGTGAATGTAAACAAAGCCAGTGATGAACTTTTTTTTTTATTTATTTTTTATTTATTTTACACAATATCAATGAGTACTATGCAAATGTGTCTGTAGCCTGGCCAGTCAGTGCTACACTTTTCCTAGTCTGTAAAAAGACCAGTCTTACCAGTCTTACCTCCCTGCTAATACAGTATGAATCATAATCATAACGATACTTATACATACAACGCTTTTCATGACACTCAAAGACATTAAATAACTGCATCTTGTCAAAACAAAGATGGCGGTGCCTATATGTGAAGAAAAAAAAAAAAGACATATACATGAATGAACTTCTAGACAAACCCTGAACATTTACAGTTTCCTTCTGGATATTGAAATTAAATGAGCTTGGTCTCAAATGTTTCCCAGACATCAAGTAAAAAAGTAAGCATTTATTTAATTTGCTTTATTTTATTTATTGCTCCATTTAATTTTTTCACAATCAGTTGTATTATATTCCATAGTCGTGTTTTTTTTTTTTAGCTTCACCAAATAACATAAAGTAGGCTAACACCACCTTTCATATACTTTGACACTCTTGGCAGAAGCTCATTGGGAGCTTGTCATTTATCCTCCAAAATAGGTAATGGCTAAAAAGACAGCAGGCACTCAGGTTTATTTTTAGGGGAATGGATTCAGGCTATTTTTAAATTATTACAGCTCTGCTCCACTGAAAATGCCTTAGTGACTTAGGTCCATTGTTGTGGTAAAGAGCTACCAGCAAATGTCATGATTTTCTGAACTCTAATCTGATCTTATACATTGTAACTCCATGCACTGTAGTCACACCGCAGCCCTCCTATTAGACCTATTGATGTAAAATCCACTGTATCCAGATTGTATCGAATGGCATTCATCACAGTGTGGGTCTGGGAGGCCTGTGTGGCATTTGTGTGGGCAAGATATGGGCTTTGAGTGGAAGGCTCTGGCTTATCTACAGGTTTAGACTGGAGGAAGAAGAGGAGGAAAAGGAGGAGGAGGAGGAGGAGGAGGAGGAGGAGGGTGGCACTGCCTCTGAGCGGAATCAGTACTCAACCTTAAAAGAGAGTTATAGTCGTACTATGAGCCAGGAATACGCTCTCCTTAAGCGGTGTCTATATACACAAGACATGCTGCGCAATTTGAGACACTTTGCTTTTCCAGTCTAAGTAAAACTGAATTTGAAAATTTACTATTTACTACTAGTCATCTTGTGTGTCATTTTTGTTGTTTTGTTGAATGTTTGCGTTCACATTCACAATGAAAATGAACGTAGGGCTACTGTTGAGATATTACACATGTTCTTCCTTTAAAACCTGTAGTTATTGTTATGTCATGCAATACATTTCTAGACAGGTATACAATTAAAAAAAAAACATCTAAATTGCAGCATTGAACCACTGAATTACTCAAAAAACAAAATGAAATATCAGCTTTATAAACAACTTTAAATATACATTATCACTGCATCATTTTCACTCTCATATACAAAACTAACCCATTCAGCACATCACCATCCAAACTACAGTCAAACCTCATCTCGAGTCTAATCTTTGACTCTCCTAAGAGTAAATCGTCTCTCTGTTGCATAAGCAGGCTCTCTACCATCTCTAATTCTATGCTCTCAGGCCTCTTTACCTCTGCACTTGATGACTTTAAGAGCTGGTATTGATTTGCATTAGGGGGTAAGAGACTCAGAGAGAGTATCGCAGTGAAATGACCAGCTTCCATATAAGTAATAGTGACTGGGGATTCTTGTGCAGGGTCAGGGCGGTATAGCGTTGGCTGTAGCGATCGCTCAGGCGGTAGTCCTAGCCCGAGGTGAATGTGTTTGTGGGTTGCTGTAGCTTTGATGCCGACATTGATCAAAGGCTGAGTGATGGCCTCTCTCTCCTAAAGGGACTGGGGCTACTGTGCTACTGTGGATTAGCCCTGTGGTCCTCACCGCTACATGGGAAAAATATGGAAATAAGTGATTAAAAATTGCTCAAACATACACAAATCACTCCAAATACAACTTCAAGAGGGTAAATGAGAAGGGGAAGCAACTATTACATGGTTAAAACCTCTGAAAAGTGGATTTTGCATAATAGGTGTGCTTTAAGACTGGGCATGTATATGACTGAGTAAGATTACAGGGATGTTGAACTGTCTTGTGTGTTTTTTAGTATAACAATTCTTAAAATTGCAAATTGTAGGTATTTTTTTTTACATATTTTACCGCACTGCTCAGTATGTGTCTGGATAGACTATTATGTTTGATACGTTCTGGTGAAAGCAATTTGGGCTGCAGGAAATAAGCCTGGCTGTTGCATCAGCGCTGTCTATGTCATTATCAAGTATATATTTCCAATTTGTGTCCACTTGGTTGCTTCAGTTTTTGGCAGAATAACACATGAAAATGTTAGCTTAGTTTAGGTGTTGTTCAATAGTACCCCTACTTGCAAGTTCTAAAGGTTATATATTACATCTAATTGACTGCTGGGATCTTTAAACTATGTTATAATGCTGTTACTACCTCAAAAAAAAAAAAACATACCTGGAGATGTGTTTTGTTTCATTCACACATGCTTGAGTGACCCTTTATTCTTAGTTTGTCTACATCTCCATAGCTCATAATGCTCTGTTCAACCTAACAGCTACCTTTTACCTTTAGTTTAGTAGAGATTGGAAATTCCAGGGCTGAAATCATCCAAATGATACTAGTGAAGCCGTATGGAGCACTTCCTGTATAACCACATGACATCACAAGGTGGAACAAGGTGTTCTCAGTTTGAGAGAAGAACTCAACCTAATATTTGCAAGCAAATTTAAAACAAAACAAAACTTCAGGTATGTTTGTGATGAGGAAACAGCATAGTAACAGATCAGAAAATAGTGTAATATGGGCCCTTTAAAAAAAAATAAATGAAGAGGTATTATCTCATGATGCTTCTTAAAATTGTTGCTGCCATTTTTTATTTATTTATTCTTTTTTTTTTTGACATCTAAAAAGAAGTTCCAATTATCCAATATTTACTTCTCTGAGTAGATCATACAGATGCAGTGAATCAGACTGTGAGATAGCAGTGTCCCAGAGCTGTTAACCCAGAGCCCCATCACATAACACCAGCATCATGTTTTGATTTGATCCAGGGACCAGAGCAGAGAAGAGGAGACACAAGCTATACCCTAAATGCTTCAATGGTGGCTAAAGTTTGTACAGTTTTGCATTAGCACTGCCTCAAAATAAGCTGAGTTTATAATGGCTTTACTTCCAAACGACAAGAACCAGAACTAAACTACAATAAAACATAGAAGTAACATTGACTGGATGATGTCTTTGTAACATGGGTGAACAACTTGTATCTGACTGTGCATGGCCAATCAGTTGAGTCGGATGGCAACTCAGAACTCAGCCGGACCAAACTCTAAACAACAAGCCTGAACTCCGGTCTTCAACTCAGCCCAGATTCCTCTTGGATCCTCTTAGACCTTGTCAGGCCAGTAGGAAGCTCTTGTAGCTGCCCTTTATTCTGAATTCTTTGTCCTTCTCACATTCGGCTACACGTAACCCACTCACCCGCCGCACTTGTCCCTCCCTCACACTTCCCTCACACTCTGGACACTTCAGTATCTACTTAATATATAGTGTGGCCCAAAATTCACTGACACTTTTAAATCTTTAACAGCTCTTATAATTCTTAAATTATATTCACCAAATTTTAGCAGTAGGTAAACTGAACGTTCCGATGTTATAGTTATAATTGTTCACTTACACTTGAACTTATCACTACTTACACTGGGGGAAGTAAAAATGACCTCATTTTTAAAAAATAATGTTTTTTTAAGTGTCCACCATTTTCAGTTTCACACTGAATAGACCGATCCAACACATTTTGCATAACATTTGATTGATTATTTGATCCTCGATATTATGTTTTAAGTTGTTTATTGTCTGAGGTTTATTCACAAAAACACCTTTTCTTTAAGATAGCCCCACAGGAAGAATTTACACTTGGGGCATCTCTGGTATTAAAATGTCAACGGTAACACTGCTGGGTTTCTGAATTTGACCCATGTGACTCAAAGTACCACTGTACAATAAGAGTTTGTTCCTTGGTGCTATATTTGCTCATATTAATGTTGGAAGGGTAATTCTAAATGCTCTGAAAAAATTACATAAAAATATTTCGAGTTATGATCTTTTTTCTGTCAGTGATGTTTGGGTCACTCTGTATATAGTACCAGCAAATTTAAAAACTGTTGCAGCCTCTCTCACTTACTGCCTTCTACCCGGCCCAACCTATTCCATAACTTATTGTTAATACGACATTATTGCCTAGTAATTACCCACATGTATAAATAACCTAGCGTGACATACATGCTGCATCTTCCTATTCCTTCTTCGGGCTGTTGTTACTGTGTGTCTGAGCTGGGACAGAGGAGCATAGCAGCAGTGAGAGGAGGATGTAGCAGACGGCAGATGGGACAGACCCTGAGGTGCTGTGTATCCACTTCAGTGCTGAGGCGAAGGCTGCAGCTTTTACATCCCACCCAAGAAAAAGATAATATTTTTTCAAGAGCGTATTATAAATGACGCAAGCGTAGCCTTTTACATTGTAATTTGCCACTGGAATCTAAAAAAGAAAACTTCAAACATATTTTGATTATAGTGATTAGCAGAGTGAAGAATGTAGTGCCAACTGAGCCATACTAAATCAACGGATGACTCTGTGTTGTACATGTTTCTAACAAGGCTAATTGAGCACAGTTATGGTAAAGATATGTAAAATGACATAAGCAGTTCAAATATGTTCATCAGAGCCGTTTACAAATGCCAGTTTCTTGGCAAAAACAAAAAAAAGTCCGTAGCTTTAAATAACATTCTTTTGCAAGTCAAGAAATTGAGTGTTTATGCATATTTTTTGATTAAAGTGGCTCTTATTTGAACATTTGTTTTTCCCCAGTACTGACATATTGAATAATCAGCTCTTAAGACTAAAATGAGCCTTCTGTGCTGTCTAAATAAAAAGCATTTTATCCTTTGATAATCAGGAAGTATACTCTTAGCATGCTACTAGTTGAAAGCATTAGCGTGGCGGCAAAACACTGCTCTTGTCTCTGAATGTTGTGAAACGTGCTTATGAACTCATCATGGTGAATATTTAGGAATCAGGAAGCGCACTGCTAGCATGCTTGTAGTTGTTAGCATTACCGTGTCGGCAAAACTCTGCTCTTGTCTCTGAATGGTGTGAAACCTGCTTATAAACTCATCATGGTGAATATTTAGGAATCAGGAAGTGCACTGCTAGCATACTAGTACTTGTTAGCATTACCGTGGTAGCAAAACTCTGCTCTTGTCTCTGAATGTTGTGAAACGTGCTTGTAAACTCATCATGGTGAATATTTGGAATGCTCTGAATGCATAAGGCACGTGAGGTAAATGACTTTGTTTCCTGATGATAAGTGTAGAGTGTGTAGAGTGTGTAGTGAGTACAAGTACAAGTAACATCGAATCCTACCCAAGCACTAAGTTATGAGTTAATTTTACTTCCAAAAAAAAAAGGCTGCATTGGAGGAATAACGATTTGACACCCAGACGTTTTTTTTTTTTTCTCCCACTGACAATTGTTTGTAGCATGTGTTTTTCTGAATCTCCTAAAACTCCACTGAATAAGAGCAGCTCAGATATCTCCTCATTTGCCCTATTTTCTTTCGCTATACACATCAGAAACATTACTAACTTCCTCCAACTGTCGCCACTTCATAGACAAGCAACCAGAGTCCCAAATGAAATAAAATTCTCCCACTTTCTCTTTTTTGGGAGCTGAATTTGCTGCTTATTAATGCCAAGCGCTCCTCTAGAGTGACTGCTATCAAAACAGCTCCTTTGTGGGAGTACACACAGACACAAATAGAGCCGGATGCGTGTTGCTCTATGACAAGCAGAAATCTAATACAAAGACTGCCAGTGTTTTTCCCTGTGGGCTGAAAAGCTGACTGCTGCTACGCATTAGCATAAAAAGAATGCGGAATGTCATGCTCTGGCTTTCATACTGTGGCAGAGTTACACTAAGTTTTCCATCCATTAACCTTGCATTATGTTTCTGTGCGGCGCCTCCCGGTGGACTCTGAATCGCTTCCCAGTTTAAGAAATGAATGTTATTAGGGGAGTATTGCAGTGACAAATTAACATCTTCTCCAAAAAATAATGACTTTCATCAAATACGTAAATATCGGAAATGTTTATTATATTGCAACAAACAGTTAGGGAATTGAGGAACGGCAAAGTGACGATAAAATATATTAGCTGGAGGTAGAAGTCGGTTCTTCTCACAGACTGTATAACGAAGTAGACTAAGGGAGTGTGACGTCACCCATAGTCAAACGAAGCTCATGAGGCGAGCCGTTACAGGGGCGAATTTGGAGCCAAGTTACGTATTTGGAATCATCAGTTGGTGTCATGGCAACCAAACAGCCAATCCAGCTTAGCAACACTGTCAATCAAACCTGTTACTAGAGAGAGACCTTGTGTCTGTTATTAATGTTCATATCTTGATTTGATGACACAATAGCAAAATAAAAAAATACCAGTATCACGTTGAGGGGGTTAATACAACATTTTAAGACTAAAATGACGAGTCTGACAGCAGGGAAAGAGGGGCAAAGATTTTTCAATACAAAGTCAATTGGAGTCGATAGAGCCAGAAGCGCGCCCATGCTCACTTCCTGTTTGGAACGAGGCGGCTAGCAGGTTAGCTATGTCCATGTATCTATACAGTCTATGGTTCTTTTTTTGAATATATAAACTAGTGTTGTTTTGCCGTTTTAATCAATCAATTTACAGATTCTATTTTTAGCTGGTAACGAAACGCATTACAGCCGTACCACTTTGTAAATGTCCAGTCTTGTCCGATCTCAGAAATCAAGTTCGCTTAGTACGGGGATGAAATGGAATGGAATACCAGATGTCTAGTTGCTGTCGTTGTGTCATTGGGCAAGACGCACCATACACATTGCCTATGTATAAATATGGTATGGAGTGCGATCGGTGGTGGTCGGAGAAGGCGGTGGCACAGATTTGAGGAATTGAGGAACGGCAAAGTGAAGCTGCAGGTAGAAGTCGGTTCTTCTCACAGACTGTATAAAGAAGTAGACTAAGGGAGTGCGACGTCACCCGCAGCTTTCGGCTCCAGTCAAACAAACCGTTACAGGGGCGAATTTGGAGTCGACTTCCATATTTGGAATTCTGACTGCAAGTATCATAGCAACCAAAGAGCCAATCCGGAGCCAGGCTGTCGAAGGTGATGCCGTTTACAGCCCGCACCACTGGTTTAGCAGGGAGCGGCGCAAATAGGCTGCTTCACTTCTGTCAGTCTAGCCCAAGACTGTTCTGGCTACAAAAATGGGAGATTAGTTTGACGAGGGATTGCAGGAGGGCTGGTCTGTGACAAATATAATTATTCGCATTTTAGGATATGTCACTTTACATATCAAAAAAGCAGTAAATTCACTTCTTACTCTCCTCCTCTTACGCTTCACCACAAACTGTTCAGACACAGTAGTGTTTTTATAATCACCCAAACTGGTGGCACTTTGTCAGCCCAGGCTCCAAATGGCACTACTTCTGTGTCTCTATTACAATCCCGCAATTATTTACAAAATACTAGAACACAACATTTGCTTCTCCTTATTTTGTCCCCTTCTGATGGATGCTAATGCCACCAAATATGAATAAGTGGTGTGGTGAGTGCGAGTAATACCATATGCATACATTGACTGTAAATATTTAATATCCCAGATGATAGAGCTCATACAGATGCCATAATGCATTCAAGCACGCAGTTTGCTCTCTCCTAATGAACCAGAATTACCCAGCATTCCCCGCTGCCGGCGCCCAACACCTTCATAAATCTGCAGTGTGCGGTGATGGAGTGGACCCAGGTGTACCCAGGTTCAGAGTGGTTGATAACGTCACTGGTTATTGATGCTTTATTGTTGTGCATCCACCTCTTTCTGGCGGTCTCATTCTCATTCATTAGGCCTGAATGAGGAGGAGGCCACTGAAGTTCAGGTTGGAAAGTGGATTATTGAAGTATGTTAGAATAGCACATACATTGAAAAAAAAACATAAAAAATACATTGTAATTTTAGATGCCTGTTCTGTATAATTTGTTCGCTATAGACAAGAAGGAAAATTTGTTTAAAAGTAAGTTACCTTTAAGTATCATTTTGTGTCTGAATCAATGAATTTGCATAATCCCACTTTCAAACCACTGCTTCCTACTGCACTGTTGTTTTCTAATTACACAAAAATTATGCTAGCTGATCATTTTGCAAGCATTTCACCACCTGTTTAGTTGTCATTTGAGTTTTTGCTGGAGCTAATTTGGATATTTTTAGTTAGAGTCCAGCTCGGAAGCTAAGAGTTGCCTTCTTTTTTTTTTTCTTTATCGGAGACTAAAGATCTGAAGCCCTGTTGCTTTCTTCTACACTGTAATTAGTCTAATTTCTTCTGCAACATATTATCTTTGATTTATTGTAAATATTTAACCAAATTTGGGATACCTTTTTTTATCCACAGTAAAAGAAAAATTCAAATGTGTCAACTGCACAAAAAAGTTAGGAGGAGTGAAGAAATTTTGCTGCTGATCCAAGCCGCTTCTTCAGACACCGATTCTTTACAGATTCTGTTTGTTGACTAGGTCTATTGAGCTCAAAAGATGGTAAATAGTAATCTGAGCAGAACAGAAGAAGTGGCTTGGATGAGCAGAGAAACATCTTCACTTCTACAACTTCTGGTCCAGTTGACGGATTAGAATTTTTCTTTTTACCATTTTTATTTACATCAAACTGCATGCCTATATCCAAATTATCTTTCATAGTAAATATGGTGGAAAAAGTTGTCTGTTCTCTAAAATTTTAGCTCATGTTGACTTTCTTTGAGGAGATTCTGCTTCTAGTACAATGACATCCTTCTCACACTTGATCTGGATCCTCAGCTAATTCTTTTGGACTTAAGAGCAGCCTTTGACACGATTGACCACCAGATCCTCTTAAAACGTCTGCAGCATGAACAGTATTTGGGTTGCATGGCTCCTTAAATGGTTCATAAATGGTTCTTAATGGTTCTTAAATGGTTCATAGGTGAGAGCGAGTCCAGCGAGTCCTGCTCCTGTCACCTAAGGGTCCATTCTTTTATTTTCATTGCACATGCTTCTCCTGGGTCCTGACACCCTCGCACCCGGCCTCCACACATCCTCCCTCAGCAGGTTACAGTTTGTCCAAAATGCTGCTGCCGGACTGCTCACTGGTTCTAAAAAGAGAGACCATATCACACCCATCCTAGCCCGACTCCGCTGGCTACAATTCACTCGTGCCTCAGTAACTCCACACGTTGACCCTCGGCCACTCAAACTCTCTTAACTTACCGTTTGTCTCACCAACCCGCCTCAAAACCAAGGAAGTGCCAACCTGCTGTGGCTCCTAAGCTTTGGAACTTCATCTTGACACCATACATCATTTTAAAACCCTCTTTTTTGAGATGTGCTAAATAAATAAAAAGACTTGACGGCACATTTAGCTTCCATTTCCTAGATCTTGGAGAGATGGGAGGCTAGTTTGCTGGTTTGTTGCGCCCTTAGTCCCTACAGCAGAGGAGGTTGTCACACTAGGAACCCTCTTATGCTGTTTACTCTGACATAAGTAAAAAGAAATCTAATGCACAACCATGAACCATCACCTTGAAAAAAAAAGAAAATTAAAAAGCTCCATAAAAGCTAATGTTGGTTGATGGCTATGCTTTTCCTGGGTTATTAATGAGCCATCATACGAACTTGTGCCGAACTGAAATACTACAGAGCCATTCATTCGTGAGGTGACGTTCTCAAGGCCAAAGCACCAATCACAGGAGAGGCCTGACAGACCCATCCTCATGTCATGTTGGCTGCATTATTCTGGTGGAGCTAATATGCATCCAACACTTAAAATCTGTGTACAAAGAAGCGATAAAGTATGTAAAGGGCAATTTAAATTCAAGACATGGTTCACACTATTTTGCTTTGAATATTATTTAAAGAGACTATGCATTTGTTTAGTGTTTTTTTATGCTACCATAACCATAGCTTTGCAATTTTCTTGTCTAGTTCAACTTAGAATAATCCATGTGTAGCGTACATCTCCATCTGACATTCTCCTAGTGTTAGTGTTATACTGCTCGCTACTGACATTAACTTCAGTTTTAGGACTTGACTCCCTCCAAACCGCAGTACTCCTCCTAAACGCCCTCGCTGCACGCACACGCACACACACACAAACTCTGCTCGCTAGGCTCGACTTGCCTGATGGTCCGTGCTCTCACCTGCTCCACCTCACTGCTCTAATTGGAAGAGAAAAGTTCCCCCTGCCCACAGCCTGTCCATGGGCTCTGTCTGTGCAGGCTACAGGCTCAGAGCAATTAATGAATAATTACTGCTTAGAGGGACCCCGATAGGCCAAAGTCGCAAATTACACACTTCTCCCTTGCCTTAAAGCTGCATAACTTGTTCAAGTCCAACCACTTACATCTCATCGATTTGGCAACACAGCAGCAATGTCAATGATTTGATTTACTATTGTTTATGAAGGTAACTTTGTCTTAGAATCTTATTGTGTCTCCAAAAGTCATTAAGATTTTTGGGCCTTTTGAGGAAGCATTTCTACAATCCATCCATCCATTTTCTTCCGCTTATCCGATGCCGGGTTGCGGGGGCAGCAGGCTAAACAGGGACTCCCAGACTTCCCTCACCCCAGACACATCCTCAATCTCCTCCGATGGGACCCCAAGGCGTTCCCAGGACAGCCAAGAGACAGTCCCTCCAGCTTATCCTGGATCTTCCCCGGGGCCTCCTCCCGGTGGGACATGCCCAGAACATCTCCCTAGGGAGATGTCCAGGAGGTATCTTGAGCAGATGCATGAGCCACCTTAGCTGGCTCCTCTCGACGTGAAGGAGCAGCGGCTCTACTCCGAGCTCCTCCCGTGTGACTGAGCTCCTCACCCCATCTCTAAGGGAGCGCCCAGCCACTCTGCAGAGGAAACCCATTTCAGCTGCTTGTATCCATGATCTTGTCCTTTCAGTCATTACCCAGAGCTCATGACCATAGGTGAGGAGGGTAGGAACGTAGAGTGACCAGTAAATCGAGAGCTTTGCCTTTCGACTCAGCTCTTTCTTTACCATGTCAGTCCAATACATTGACGCTGCACCGATCGATCCGCCTGTCAATTTCACGCTCCATCCGTCCCTCAACTCATGAACAAGACCCCGAGATACTTGAACTCCTCCACATGAGGCAAGGACTCTTCACCCACCTGAAGAGGGCAAGCCACCTTTTTCCAGTCGAGAAGCATGGCCTCGGATTTCTACAAGACACTTTTTTTTTTTCTTTTTTTCTTGAAAGTACTGAAAGTCAAAAACTTTACTAACCAAATGTGCCAAAGTTCCTATAATCCTTTTGAACAAACTCTACGCTTAGTTATTAATGTTAAAATCTCTATTGGTTTAAAATTAGCTTAAATAAAAATTCTCTGAGATGTGATGACACAATCCCCTGCTCTGTTGGATGGTTAAACTATTTCCCTTCCCACGAAAAGGTGCAAACTTTTCTTGTATTTATTCAATAGTTTATGTTTTTTATTGCTCAAAAAGCCCTTGAAAAAACATTTATTCTTACTGCAAACGGGGTCGCCAGTCCACAAAAGTGACCTGTAACTTGATGTCATCACCTATTTGACATCCATAAGTTTCATTCACGTTCTAGGCAAAGCAATAACATCTCCATGGAAACAGCAGGTGAAAGTTACACAGTGTGCCTTTCAATGTAGTGGTCGCTCTTGTGATAGTCTGAAAGCAGATTGTTTTAAAAGCACTGCACATGGACATCCCTGTCTGTGAGCGGCGGTTCTCTGCTTCACTCACTGTAATATCGAGTTTCTTCCTCGACTATGGCGCTGTTCCTGCTCATGCAAACACCAGCGCTCCTCTCCCTTTTACTGTCAGCAGCAGACAGAAACCACAAAGCCTTCTTTTGTGCAGCAGAGGATCAACAATAAAACACTGCACACAAACTCGCTGGGAAAACTCAATGAAAAGCGAAAATACGGGGCATAATAAAATAAAAACACAACGTTAAATAATGTATAATTGTAGAAAGTGAAAGCGTTCTTGTAAAAAGTCTTTATCGCGGTTTACTCTTTTAACTCACATTTCATAAAGACACTTTGTCATCGTATTTAGGTAGTTTCAAAAAGTTATGTATGCAACTACTTTCACCTGTTCAAATATTAATACGCAAAAAGTACCACTGTTATATAATAATTTGACAGTTGGGTACTTAACCTCTATATTCAAATCCGTATTTAAATAATTCAAACCTGCAAGTACGCCTCCTTGTTTATTTGACTTACCAAAAAACGCTGGGACAATACATGGCAAGGCATAAGCTAATCTTATTTTCCCTAGAATAAAGCTTGCATTTTTGTGTATGGACACTCTCCGGTGATGCTCAAAGTGATAATTAGTATGTTGGCGTACATGATAAATGCAAGTAAAAGTACACAGTTTAATGGGTTTCTCAGCTCCTTTCATTACAGTTAATTGCCATAATGCGTATGTTCTATGTACTTTGTTCGTGTCTCGAGATGTAAATAGCTGTTTTGAGAAAAGCAGGATGTACTTGTGCAAATCAGTCTCCCTCAAGCACGGCAGGAAACGCAGAAGTCAACAGCTTTCTACTGACATTTGAGTCATCACCAAACGCTAGCTGACAAAATATACTTTAAAACAGTTTGCTTGGGTAATATGAAGTACTGTAAATACATGCATCCCTGAAACATCATTTGGAGTTTTGGATGGAGGAAAGCCATATTTCTTTTACTATAATTTAAATTCTCTGTGATGTCTTCCTGCTCTAAGCTGATATACTGGCTGTAAAGCAACATGGATATAATGAATCCCACTTTATATTAAATTAAAACATGTATATAGAAAATAAATACATTTGTTCGTGGTAAATATATACAGTATTATCTCTGTCTACACTCAAATGTGTAGCAAACCAACACTGAATCAGGCTCGGCACTGTTGTTGTGTCCTCAAATTGAAATATATAAAAACACAGCTGTTTGACTAATTTTATGCCTGCACTACCCCAGAATATGTCTACAATCTCTCATCGCTGCCCTTTGCCAGTTCTCAATCATAATTTTGCTTTTTTTTTTCCCTCCCAAATGCCATTTGTGTGGACCGAAAGAGTTGCCAGAAAACATGCACATTCGCTCACTCACTCTGTCGTGCGCTCTTTGGCTTTAAAACTGCTGTCCAAGTCACAAAATCCCATCTGGTGAAGAGAGGGAAAGTACACTCCCTTTTTAACCCCTATTACTCACAAGGTGCTGATTCCATATGAAAGGTGTCAGGGCCCGCAGTGCTGTACTCCTCTCCGGATCACACTTAAACTATCTTTCATCTGCTCGTGATTATAGTGACAGTTCCCCTTTGGAGTTGAGAGCCCGGGGGAGACAGACACTTGGCCTCTCGGTTTTTAGATAGACGTCTATATATGGGCATGTGCAGATGGATGGATGCTGGGAGTATGAAGAGAGCTGGCAATAATGCGCTTCTAAGGCGTGCTATCAGGGCTGTTTCTCGCTTTATGGGGGCCATATATGCAGAAATATGTAAGAGGAGCACTTCGGCATGATTGTGTTATGGAAAAATAATAATCCGTTTCAACAACCCTCAGTTAGTGCTCCAATAAAAAAAGATGCAAAAAATGTAGACAGGCACCAAACTCTTGTTTCTCTATGATGTGCTAATAAACTTCAACATTTTGACAACAGGTTATAAATAAACATTTTAATGTGTTTTCTGAAGGATGGAGACAGTGGCTGTGGTTACATGCACATACTAAATCTGATTGTTTTCAGATTTTTGAGTTATAAGATTATTAAAAAGACAAGCAAGCAAAACCGTCAGATTTCTTTCTGATTATGATGCTTCTTAATACTGACTATTAGCCTCCCTCTGGCTGTCAGACCCTTGCAGTCTTTAACACAGTCAAAGACCAGACTGAAAATCCACCTCTTCTCCCTGGCAGTTAATACTAGCTAATGTTATCTGTATATTTATTTATTTATTTATTTATTCAGTTTTTTGTGAATCTCTTTGAGCAGCTGAAGTTGTTTTTTAAATGTGCCGTATAAATAAGATTGAACTGAAATGGCAGATTTGGTGGTTTATGTGTTATTTAAATAACCTTAAAAGTCAATCAAAATGAATTAAGTTAAGTTAAACCAGATTTTGGTGTGCATGTGAACATAGACCAGACATGGGCAAACTAAGGCCCGGGGGACCAGCCAAACGTGAACAAAAATATATTCATATAGGTAACTGTAAACCTTGCTCAAAGTTTTTCTGCAGTGTTTATTTAACTGAAAATTTATGAATGAATTATTAATGCATTTGGAAAACAATTTGTACAGTGAGTCTTGCATATTCATGCTTTGCTGGCCCTCTGTCAAATTTTAGACTGCACTGTGATCCGCATGTCAGAAAGTTTGCCCACCCCTGACAGAGCCTGTGTGTTTGCTAGGCAGGTCTTGCTTTGAGCAGAAATTCACAAGGCAAAGACAGACTACAAAGAAACTCATATTAATTATAACATTACAATGATTACATTTCAAACAGAAAATCTGACACATTTACACAATGTGCGGAAAAGATTATATAGTACTTTTATTTAAAACATTTTTTGTTGCAGGGTGATTACATATTTTCTTCCCTTCATATGGAAACAGATGACAATATTCAGGTGTGCAAACTCTCATTAAATGTATATACAGTACATTACTGCTAAGGTACAGTTAATCATTTGTCATTGCTATACAAGTGAAGTTCCCTTGTCGCTGGAGCTGCAAGGCCGACGCTGTATGACTGTAACCACAAACGCAATAGATGGTGCACACGTATTTATCACTATTTGCTGTTTCCAATAACATTACACAAATAACTTCTGAGTTGGTGTTGAACAGATAACCAACTCAATACTGAAGCCAATTAAAATAGAGTTCCAAATATAGCAGCTCAGTAAACAGGATCCATCTTTCTGTGTACATTTCCATAACATGCAGGCATAATAACGCTGTATCTGTATCGCATAATTAGCACAAGATTCTTGATTCTCATCGTATTTTAATGACTTGACCAAAGTACATTGTTTGTGCCCTTTCTGCTGCCCCATAAACAACCATGCGCGTGTTATCATTAGGCCAGTGCAGGAAGTCATTTTGCGGTGTGAGGATGTAAATATAAGTGTCTCGTGATTATTCTTTATCTTCCTCATTAAAGCAGAGGCGAACAGCTGCATGGCTACACTGGCCGACTAAAGAAGGAACGCACTCTATTGTGACTGAGATGATAAAATGCATAATTAGGTAGTCAATGTTGTGTTGGTGCCCTCTCTGTCTTGTGCTGATCGGTGCAGCTCTGTGTTTCCTCTTCATTTTCAGAAAGGATGTTGTTCATTAATGCGACGTGATTCCAGAGCCTTCCTCCGTCTCGAAAGTCGCGTTTAGTCTTTGGTAATGTACCTCTATCGTCTGGATGAGCAGTTTATCTATACACTAGTTCATTTAATAAGGCATGTGTCTGGTGTTGTAGTCTACTGTAATGGCTGCATCTGGGAGCGTTCAGGTGGAAAGATGTAGCAGCTCGTTCAGTCACAAAAAAGTTGTTTTATCTCTACTTAGCAGCAACTCAACCAAACTTTGCAATGGAAATGATCAATGTGTTGTCGACCCGTTGATTGACATACAGGATTTCGTTTAGACTTACCTCTCAATCAAGCTGAAAAGCACAGGGGCTGTTATTCTCATGGAAAACTTTGCTCATTGTCTCAGGAAAACAAACAGGGAACACTCTGGGATCATTTTCAAAGTCAAAGTGAAATGTTCTAAGTGTAATATTTAAATGACAAATCGTTTGGCCAAATATTTCCTTATTGTTTGTCCAGAGATACACTCATAAGCTCTTTAATCACAGCAGAAACCACCTGCAGTTTTGTGTAGGAAGATAATGAGTGCCTATTTTCATTTGTTATGTCAGAAAGACTTGAGGCAAAACTTCCTCATGAAAAGTCCACAGCAGTAACTAGTACACTTGTATTTGTTTGCGTTTGGATTGAAACGACACTTTTAAATCTTCAATAGCTCCTATAATTCTTAAGTTATACTCACCAAACTTTAGCAGTAGGTAAACTGAACCTTCCGAGATTTTTGGAAATATATACGGTTATAATTGTTCACTTTAATTGTTAATTGTTCAAGTAAAAATAATGTGTATTTTTTTAAGTGTCAGCTATTTTCAGTTTCGCCCTATCCAACACACTTTGCATAACATTTGAAAGCAATTCCGCGCTTATGGCTCTTATTTGATCCTCGATGTTACATTTTAAGTCGGTTATTGTCTGAGGTTTATTCACAAACACCTTTTCTTTAAGATAGGCCCACAGGAAGAAATCTAGTCAGGTCTCAGGAGATCACATACTGCCCCCTGTCTTTAAAAACGACGTATTATTCCTTTAACGGCATTTACGCTTGGGGCATCTCTGGTATTAAAATGTCGACGGTAACACCGCTGGGTTTCTGAATTTGACCCATGCGACTCAAAGTACCACTGTACAATGAGGGTTCGTTCCTCGGTGATATATTTGCTCATATTAATGTCGGGAGGGTAGTTCTAAACGCTCTGAAAAAATCAAAGAAAAATATGTAGAAACAAAAGAGTTATGAATTTTTTTCAACTGTCGGTGACTTTTGGTCCACCCTGTAGTTCAGAGAATTGAGTAAACCAGATTCGTAATTAAAGTTGTAATAATTTCAGGCTAATATTTAAATGTCATGCCTCTACAAGCAGATGAAAGCGTCTGTCTGTCCTCTGCAGCGTGTCTTCGGGTCACTGTTGGCTCTCCTCTAATTGTTCCATGCTCCTGTGTCCTTGGGCTGCTGCAGCGCCTGTTCACCTTCACAGTAATAATCATAAAAGACAAGCAGTTTTGTTTTGTGTGTACTCTTAAAATCTAATGACGCCGTGCATTTCTGTCTGCGTGTCCCTATAGTTTACAATAACATACGCTTCACTATCATCTTTCATTCTGTATGGGTTCACCGAGAGAGGGGTTAAACATGTTTTCCATTTCAGATGGTTGACCTCTGTGCTTCGTAACATAAGCGCTCGGACACTTGCAAATGGATTTAGTCAATGTGACCTCGGCAGAAAGAAACAAAGTAAAGTTATTTAATAAAATGGGGCGACAGTGGATCAGTTGGTAGAGCGTTTGTCCACTGATCCGAGGGCTGACGATTCGACTCCTGCTCTTGACATACACGTCACTGGGAGAGCTGTGGTTGTGTCCTTGGGCAAGACACTTAACCCACCTCATATTAATTGCAGGAGACATTCTAAGTGTGTCTGTCAGCATTGTCAGCACCGTTTGGAATGTTACAAAGTATGGCATTAACTTTAATCTTGCATCAATCTTGCATTTATTCACACTGTAACTTAGAGGCCTAGTGGCGCCACCTGCTTGTCACCCTGGAGTAAGTCTAATGCCATGCTGTGGGACATTCCAAGCAAAGCAATTAAAGATAATTGAGACGAGCAGGTTGCATACCCTCCACTAGAAAAGTTCCACAGTGCACCTTTAAATCTACTTGTACTTGTCAAAGGGGGACAATTTTTCTAAGAGCAGGTTACAGGAAATCACAGGGCCAAAATAATATTAGTCCAGTGGTGACAGGCACATGAAGGGAAGATGAATCTGGGATAAAAATAAAGCCAAATGAATACAAATGGAGTCTCCTTTACCCACAGGGCCGAATAAATCATATGTGCTGCGTAGAGCTGTGGTCCCTCTCTTCATCTGATTAAGTCTGAAAAGTGTCCTTCTGTGTTAATAACCCTCTGCAGGAGGTGATGCGTTTGTGGATGCTCGGGAAAAGGCAGCGCTGACATAACAGCTAGATGACTGCTTTTGAGTGTGGTCAATGCACAGACACGAACGGAAATGAGTGAATCTATGTTAGTGATTAGCGCTCAGAGGTGAAAAGCGCAGATTGAGGAAGTCATCTTAGGACACGGATAGTCCTAAAGGGAACCGGAAATGCTGTTATTGTGTTTTGAGTTTGCATTTAATTCATTACGTCATAATGACCTTGAATGCTTTCATATTATTGGAAACTTAGCAACCACCGATGAAGTGTTTTGTTGACCTTATAAGTGAGTCTAACACAAACACATTCTCTTTTGTCATTACAATGTATTATTTTTTACCATGTAGAAACCAAATAGTCCTAAGTATAATTGAGATGATTGAAATCTAAAATGAAATATCTCTGTATTTTTATATGGAGGGACGTCAGTCTAATCACCGCTCTGTCCAACCCCGCCTCTAAACATGATCATGCCGTCAGATGTGTCTGTTTTAGTGACGTACGTGAAACAAAGGAGTTCATTGGTCTCCCATCATTTTGAACAGAATTACATTTCTTTTACCTCACAGATCATAGTGCTTTGCTCAGTGATTCTGCAAAAAATCTCTGCAGAAGCCTTCATAAAATATTGGAGAACTGTGTATTTTTTGGACTCCAGGCAAACTGGGTCATATAATCTGTTTTAAATGTATACTGTGAATCAACTGCACAGAAAAAGGACAGAAGAGAAAAGATACAGCATGTTGTAAATGATTTGAGCGAGTTTTAGTAAATCTGGAAATGATTATCGTCTTAATAATTACAAGTTGACATGGACGCACACATGCACTGGCCGTGTGGTCTTTTGTCACTTGTAATCCTCTAAATCCACATGACTTCAGTGTCCTTCTGCATGTTTGATCCATGTAATAAAACTGGTGAACTCAGCTTGGTGACTGCTCCGGCTGAAGTCACTGTTTGGGATTAAACATCTCCTGGTGCCCACTTTGAACATGCAGCCGTGGAGCTCAGCCAAAAAAGCTCCGAGGCCATTCAGGGACACCCCACAGACTTTGTACCACATTTAACAGAGATAGAGACTTTGAAAAGCACTGGCAACGCTTGAGAGATAGTCTGGCTCTGAAAACATAACCACCATAGCATCATGATTATGGAAAGGAAAAATGAACAGATTATGCCTTCAATGTAGCACCTGTTTGCCAGTGATTAAGAATTTCTCAAAGTCGAAAAAGCTGTAAAAAAAAAAAGTTTGATGGCGTACTGTGGACATCAATAACTCTGCGGCAACACAAGCAGGAAGTGGACCCTCCTCTATGTTGCGTAATGCAGCTTTAACAAGAGCCAAGAGCCAATTTGTGATGGTCCAGCTATAGGAGGTATCACAGTTCTTGGGATAAGGGAATAACTGTGTACCTATGCATAGGCTTAATGACATGAGCTTAGTTATATGAATGCTTGCTAAATGAAACCAGAAAGGCAGAAACGTTATATATGATTGTGCTACCCACCCACAATGACTTAAACAAGTCAAATGAATACATCTTCAAACTAATTTTTCCTTTTTTTTCCTTTCCGTCTTGAATAGTTATTGGGGATAATCAAGGTTATTTGTGTAATGAAGCATTTTGTTTGTTATTGCAGTATAATTATGAAGATTTATGGCGCTATAATTACTTCAAAGGCCATCTATATTCACTAAAATGCTGCTTTTCCCTTACATTTGCAAGGTATTTGTTTACTGTTATCACCTACTTCCATGCCGGGATGATGAAATGAACTTGTGCAAATGTTTTTTGAGCTATTTAAATGAATCTTTTTATCTTGACACAAGCACCGGCAGATGTGTTCCTGTTGTTAAATAAAACACTGGGGTCGGAAGTTCACACCACTGGACAGATTGACGTACACTGTAAAGAACATGAAATGGAAACAAACAAAAGAAGTCGGCGTGTGACTGTATGCATTTTCCTAGGGTTAAAAAATAAAAAATCATTCATTCTTACTGAGAGTCTGATTGTCTGCTCATCTCTACTTCGTTAGATGAGTTGGCATACTATGAAACGTTCCAAGCAAAGCCAAAAAAAAAGTCGCCACCTGGATTTAACTAAGGAAATAGGTACACGCCTCCTCCAGTTGGTCAAGTCGAGGTTCAGCAACAGTCTGTGCTCAAAGAATGAGGTCAGCTGACTACCTGAATATACTGCATGACCAGGTCATTCCATCAATGGATTTTTTCTTCCCTCATGGCACGGGCATATTCCAAGATGTCAATGCCAGGATTCATCGGGCTCAAATTGAACCTTAACCCCAGTGAGAGTCTTTAGGATGTCCCGGAGAAGGCTTTGTGCAGCGGTCAGACTCGACCATCATCAATGCAAGATCTTGGTGAAAAATGAATGCAACACTGGATGGAAATAAATCTTGTGACATTGCAGAAGCTTATCGAAACAATGCCACAGAGAATGCCGACGGAATATTAGAGCGTGGCGACCTTTTTTTTTTTGGTGGCGACTCTTTTTTTGGCCAGGCAGTGTGTAATATTTTCATGCAGACAAGGAGGCTGAGAGACAGTTAGCAGTGGACTTTTAAGATCGTTTTACGGCTAGCAATCTTAGGTTCTATAGCTAGCAAGCGAGCGTAAAAACCCTAAAACCCTATCATTACATAAAAAAGTTTTAATTTTGATTGATTTGAAAAACTAAATGACAAAACAGTTGCTCAATTTTAGGCGTGCATGAAAGAGATAACAGCCCTTACTTTTTAATTACCCAGGACAAAATTTGCACCAAATCTTGACTGAAGCTGACTCAAAGTGAAAGCCTGGAGCTGTACGTTTCAGGAGTGGATAAACTGTGTTGTAATGGGACGCGGCTGCAGTCACTGGAGAGAGCAGAGGGCACGTCCGGGTTGATAGACGAGGACTGAGGAGGCAGAGCTGCGTTGAATGCTCGCCGAGGGCCAGCCCAAAAAAATCACTCCCCCCAAATCCGCCCGAGTCCGACCCAGGGCCAGAGGTGGGGTCTCTGTGGGAACAACACTTTGTATGAGCACTTAGGCCCATACAGCACTTCGACGGCCAAACTGGACCTGCACGTAGCGTAATACAGTCCCGCTTTCTAAAGATAGGACCGAGGTAACTCAACTTCAGCAGCTTACATTCACATAGCGCAAAAATGACGGACATATAGTTACTCTGTTGCGTAATTAAACTGCCAAACTGCACATCGCGCTTTCCGATCACGTACTAAAGTTCGTTCTCGTCAGCAAGGATATGTCTTTTACTCTCATAATCTTATCGCTGTGTGCTTGCTCCCCTTCTCCCTTTGATGGGTTAGAGTGAAAAACAAAACATTACCATAGCAATTAACGATCTAAAACGAAATATTAGATTGTTTGAGTGGAAAATAGTTCTCAAAATGTTGTTGAAGAAGCTGAAACCCATGAACCATGCGCTATGTGAATGACTAACTTAAAGCTAAGGACTGTTTGAAATTTGAATGTGTAGACCAGTCCTTTTGAATGAGATGAAATTATTTTGGGAACATTTCATAATCCCATAATTCACATCCGATAAGATGATTATGTAATAAGAGTGTTTAAGCTTCCTTTAAATGGCTCCAGGGTGTATTAATTCCTGTACTTAAGCCGTGGTGAGAGGTAGTGTCAACATTTTAGCAAAACAAACAGCGTCTTTTAAATGTGTTAATATTTCAAGTGCATTTGGAGATAAATACAAAATTAATATCAACTCAGATCTAAGCTTTGGTTGGAGTAATTCAGTGCGTGAGACCAGGCTATCAACCCGTATAGTACAAGCCAACAAAGCACCTCGTAATAAGTAACATATTCATTTCAAATTTTATCTTTTGGACACATTTAAATGAGAAAAAGCTGGGAAGAAAATTACAAAAATACAGGAAATGGCACTGAATTCTGTGTCAACACCAAAGACTCCAAAATGCAGGGACACAGGTGAAGTCATCTATTATATATTACTTTAATCATAAATATTTTGTGATGTAGACAAGTGCTGGTTCTTATTAACATTATGGTTGCTAGGTAACAGCTATGGAATTGCCTCTGGTCCCTGTGTCCAACCAGGAAGTAAAACTACAATTAGATGAATGTTTAATTAATGTTAACTAAGTTTTAGTAAAATGTGTACATGACTTCAACCACGGAGGGTGGAGGTGTTAGGTGGGTCCAGAAACGGGATCACGGAGGACCTGACAAGATGTTGTTCACCTAATACTGACGCTGGTCATGTTATGCTTGAGAGGCCCACAGTGTCCGAATGTGTCCCCCTAGCCCAAACCCTCTCTCCACTATTTACTACTCATTTACAGATTTCTGGGTGAAAGAAGTCCACTAAACTAAACTCTGATAAAAAATAAATAAATAAATAAATAAATAAAATGAAAATAAAAATAATAACCATAATAAATAAATAAAAATCTATCATAATTAATGATCAAATTGGCGCACAAGTATTTATGGACCAATAATAACCATACAGTCGTCCCTCTTTTATCACGGGGGTTAAGTTCTAAAAATAACTTTTAAAATTTTGATTTGACTTGATTTTCTTTTTTTTTTTTTACAATTATTATATATGTTTTAAGGCTGTAAAACCCCTCACCACACATTTTATACACTTTTCTCAGACAGGCATTATCATTTTCTCACATTTCTCTCTTGTTAAATTAATTAATAGTGACTCACGTGTATTTTGTAGTTCCTCTGACCATACCTCTTTGTCCTGGCGCCGCTCCGCTGTACTGTCGATCGAACATTTATGTAAATTTGGCTGAACGCATTCTGTACTGTAAAGGAGACATGGTATGGAGGAGACTGATGGACACTGGTCTACAGTCCTTTAGCCAATCGGGACGCAGAACACAATGCATGTTCATACGGTGTAAAAAGCATCCAAAAAAACTGTAAATTTTTGTCAAGGTGGATCTCATGCAAACAGACTGGATTTGTGTCTGCGGTGTGGAAATGATCTCTATTTATTTAATATTGGTTCATTCATAATCAAGGAACAACAGTGTGATAAACCAACGCTTCTATCTGCTTTCATTCAGTCGTGTCCAGTTAAATACCTCTCGTGATGCATTGTGGTCTATTTTCACCAGTCTAGTGACCAGCGCTGGACACTACTTTTCAAGGAGCATTGTGGGGAAATTTTTGAGTGCCCTTCTTTTTTTTTTTCGCTCACCACTCAAAATGGCTTGACCCTTAAATAGCGCCCTAAGTAGAGGCTAGCGTGCACACAGCCGTTGTCTTTCTCCAAAAAATGTCTCAATTTCTCTCAAAATTACAGGCTAGGCCGCTATTGGTACTAAAAGCAGTAATGTATGAGCTATTTATTGCTACTTAGATTCCTTCCAACACAAAGTAAGTGATTTCTTCAGCACACTCAGTAATTCCCAGTGCCTCTACAATCAAGGCCAGAAGTGCTTTGTTCTGGCTATTAGCTGAACAAATATGCCAAGGTTACAATTAATGTCCTCTTTATTGAATCATCCATTGCCTCTCTTATTCTCTCTCCCAATAGCAGACGAAGACAACGCTTGCATTCTAATGTGCTGCCCCAAAAGAAACTCCATGTGAATAGGTTTTTGGTTAGAGATGGAGAGAAGCGAAGCAGCGAAAAGTTCACCGAACGCCGGCCAATTATATCACAGATCAATAACCCATGTGTCTGAGTTTAGATGTCTCGTTTTAGCAGGATTACATAACTACACAGGAAATGCGGCATGCCTTCGCTCACAAAGTCTATCGGGACATGTACGAAGTTCTTGTTTCCGTACTAAGTATTATAAGGCACCGGTATACACTGCAATTATTTCTACCCCCAGGGTGTAATTTCATAGTACATTTCACTGTTCAATTGTGCGGTGGGGATGCCATTTTGCTCCTAGATTGTTCACTCTGAGAACTATTTAAGTACACTGAAGAGAAAAGACTGCGTGAGACTATTTTCTCTTAGTAGTAGTAGTAGTAGTAGTACTAGTAGTAGTTGTTGTAGTAGTAAACATGAATGACACAAAATAAGTCATTTCTAGTAGTTGTAGTAGTAGTAGTAGTAGTAGTAGTAGTAGTAGTAGTAGTAGTAGTAGTAAGCATGAATGACACAAAGTAATTTCTAGTAATACCAGTAGTAGTAGTAGTAGTAGTAGTAGTAGTAGTAGTAGTAGTAGTAGTAGTAGTAGTAGTAGTAGTAGTAGTAGACATGAACAACATATGTAACTTCTAGTGGTAGTAATTGTAGTAGTAGTAGTGGTAGTAGTAGTTGTAATAGTGGTAGTAGTTGTAGTAGTAGTAAACATGAACGACACAAAAATAAGTAATTTCTGGTAGTAGTAGTAGTAGTAGTAGTAGTAGTAGTAGTAGTAGTGGTAGTAGTGGTAGTAGTGGTGGTAGTAGTGGTAGTAGTAGACATGAACAACACAAAAATATGTAACTTCTAGTGGTTGTAATCGTAGTAGTAGTAGTAGTAGTAGTAGTAGTAGTAGTAGTAGACAGGAACGACACAAAAATATGTAATTTCGAGTCGTAGTATTAGTAGTTGTAGTAGACAGGAATGACACAAAAAAGTAATTTCTGGTAGTAGTGGTTGTAGTAGTAGTAGTAGTAGAAATTGTTCTTGTAGTAGTAGTTGTAGTAGCAGACATGAATAACACAAAAAATAAGTAATTTCTGCTAATTATAGATAAAATAGCTTACGCCTGTGATTCTTTTAATTTAGTTGCTGTACCAAATGTTTCCTCTTGATTTTACAGATAATTAGCTTGATTAATTATTGCATCTAAATATTTTCTTTATTTACACTACAAGGTCATGCTTGAAGAAACTAGTGAAGAAAAACATAAAGCACATATTCACAGTAACATGAAGTGGACACTGAGTGTGTAGGATAAAGCTAATGGTCCCACCCTCTCATCATCAGCGCTAATAACAGTCATTAATATAAACACGCTCATTTGCATAAGCATTGAGTCTGCAATTAATGAACAATTCGGCCATGTTGAAACGGGAAAAAAAAGCAAGGTCACCGGGGCATCAAATATGATGTAAAATGCACTTTTATATACTCTAATAAAACAATACTTCTATAGTCCAGTTTTCATTTACTTCCTCTCATGTGACCTTGTGTCGTGACCGCCATTTTAAAATATATGCAAACTTTTCAGCCGCCTGCTTGTCTCCGTGTCATTGCTTTGCCTTGAATGCTCCAAAATATCACATAAACTGTATCTATCGCCACGGGGACAAGGAGGCGGTGCGGACGGGCCAAATTACTGGTCAAATCTGTGATTTAGGTGCCCCTGCTTATGTAGAATGGTTATTTGTCAAGGTGAGCAATAAAAACACCCTGTAATGGGAAAAAAAAATAAGCTAAAAAATAGATGTTTTATACAGTGGAAGAAGAACTCAGGCAAAGCAAAGACAAACTCACACTTGAAAAGTTGCATAGTGGAGCTTTAAGGATGACCACATTAGTAAGACTGTAACGCTGATTGTCGTATTGTCCATTCATCCATTTTCTTCCGCTTATCCGGGGGCAGCGGTCTAAGTATGGACTTCCCTCACCCGGGGCACATGCTCCAGCTCCTCCTGGTGGGACCCCCCAAGGCGTTCCCAGGCCAGCCGAGAGATATAGTCCCTCCAGCGTGTCCTGAGTCTTCCCCAGGGCCTCCTCCCGGTGGGGACATGCCCGGAACACCCCGCATGTTGTTGTATTGTAATAATCGACATCATTCCCTCATCAGAAAAGCACATTTTAAAAGCTGTAATATAAAACTATAACATATTTTTCATGTGATCTTGAATAGCTATGCAATCTATACACTCATAGCTGCTTTTTCTGTGTGCATGTGTGTGCGTGTGTGTGAGAAGTGTGCATACTTAAGCAAAATGCATAAAAACGTGTGACTCCAGTGGGACAGATGATCTCTGGAGGCAGGACAAAGGTCAATCTGGAGAGTTCCCCCCCGCACCCATGGGAGCAGGCTACCCGTCCCTCCCCACATCCGCGGGTGCACACATCCGCTCGTCCTGATAAAGATGGAGAGGGAGGATTTTGACTTTTCACTCCCTGTATATAGAACACAAAGTACAAGGGCAGCGGGCGGGGCAGGAAAAAAAGCTCTAATAGTCGTAGTAGCGGCGGCGGGCGGCGGATGCAGGGGCAGGACCCACAGCTGTTGGTTACATAAAATCCTGGGTGTGATGAATTTTCCTTGGTGCTAAGTTGTCATGTATTTAATCAAGCTCTTTTGTAGCCTAGCGTTAGGGCGTTTGTGCTGCGGAGAGATGGACAGATCCCCGGGAGTGTTGGAGTGGTACAGTGTGTGACTGAGACCACCGCGACACAACACACACACAGGCAGAAGGAGAGGAGGAGCTGACTCACAGTTTGAGAGACAAATAATGACAAAGAGAGGGCTGTTGTCTGAGAATCTTTGTCTGAGAAGCCTTCCTGTGTTACTGTGACTAACTAACTTGGCGCTTTCCCCGACCGGACACGGATAAAAAAGTGGGACTTTTATGCAGATAGGGGGAGATTAGTACTCAAGTGAGGGCAAAGTTGCTTCAGAATATATATTACTCAGGTAGAAACTGTGTAATCCCTCATTAATCCTTATATGAGCCGTACTAAAAGAAAAAGTTCTGTTCAGATTACTGGTGGACATTCAAGTGGTGCAAAAAAAGTACTGGAGTAAAATACTACTCATGGTAAAAGTAAGTACTGTTTGGTCGTAATATCTGATTTTATAATTTGAAAGACAAAACATTAAAAGAAAGCAAAAAAATGAGTATAAAATAAATAAACATATCTGGAGTGGTGGCAAGAAACGCAAATGTTTCAAATCTTTTGATATTGTAGTTTTGTCACCTTGCCAGTCACAGCAGCATACAAGAGTTAAAACCCATAGTAAGAGTATGATTTAGCAGTGTAAGATACTACGCAAATAGAAGTAAAAAACTCTGGAAAACTACAGTATCGGCTGAAAAACACTACGCCCGGACAACAACAATTTTTACGTAGATAGTTGTAGTAGTAGTAGTAGTAGTAGTAGTAGTAGTAGTAGTAGTTGTTGTTGTTGTAGTAGCAGTAGTAGGCACACATGAACGGACAGCAAAATAAGTAATTTCTAGGCTGTAGTAGTTAGTACTAGCAGTAGTAGGCAGTAGCAGCATGCGGCAGTAGTCATAGTAGTAGTATAGTAGTAATAGTAGGAGTAGTAATAGTAGTAGGCAGTAGTAACACTATATATAGCACAAAAAAATATAAGTAATTTGTAGGTGTAGTAGTAGTATATGCAGTAGTAGGAACAGTAGCAGTAGGTCAGCAGGAGCAGCAGCAGTAGTAGTAGTAGTAGTAAGTAGTAGTAGTAGTTAGTAGTAGTAGTATTAGTGAAGTAGTATAGTTGAGTTGTTGTTTGTTGTAGTAGCCGTAGTAGCACACATGAACGACCACAAAAATAAGTGAATTTCTAGCTGTAGTAGTAGTAATAGCCGTAGTATTGCAGTAGCAGCAGCGGCAGCGTAGTAGTATCTAGGGAGTAGTAGTAGTAGTAGTAGTATAAGTAATATTGGAGGAGTAGTAGTAGTATTAGTCGCAGTAGTACCACATATTATAGCACAAAAATAAGTAATTTGTAGGTGGTAGTAGTAAGTAATAGCAGTAGTAACAAGTAGCAGTAGGCAGCAGCAGCAGGCAGCAGCAGCAGCACAGTAGTAGTATCTGTAGTAGTAGTAGTAGTAGTAAGTCGTAGTAGCAGCAGTAGTACAGATAAACGGGCAGCAAATAAGTAATTTCTAGTTGTGTTGTAGTAGTAATTTTAAAGCCGGTAGGATCAGTGGCATCCGCGACGCAGTAGTACAAGTAGCAGTAGTAATTGTAGTAGTTAATAATCCATAGAGCAGCTGTTTAGTACAGACACTCTAAATGGCACAAAAAATAAGTCGTTTCTGATCTGTAGTAGTAGTAGTAGTAGTAGTAAGTAGTAGTAAAGCAGGAGCAGGGCAACATGACACAACACACAAATAAGTTATTTCTTGTTGTAGTAGTAGTAATAATAATAATAGTGAGCAGACCTTGAACAACACAAAAAATAATACGTATCGAGTAGTGAAAAAAGTTAAAAGTGGATGTGAATGTTAGATGTAAGATGTAAGAGGTTAGAAGTAAACTGTAAGAACTAGAAAGTTAGTATAGTAAATGTAACTAGATGTATTAATTTAAATAATATTGGGGGGAGATTTGAGGAAAAAAAAAAAAAAAAAAAGATTTATTTGGGTAGTTAAATATTCAGCAAACACTAACAGAGAAAACAGGAGACAGGAGAAATTAAAGCAAATCTGAATGCTTGTTGAAAGTACCACTGTTCTATCCTGTATATTTATGGCCCCATTAGCGGTGCACTTGATCGGGACAAGCTAATCTTCATTATAGAGATACATAATTATAAAGTACCATCACCATCTCCCTATATATCCCTTGAGTGCGGTTAAAATTAAAATAGAGATTAAACTTAAAACAAGACCAAATACTCACGAAAACTCATATTTTTACTTACTATCTGCTGCCCATTTTACATGGTGCTTGTATGACTGTCTCTTTGCAAAGTACTGCAAGACCCTGTACTAAGTGTTTTGCTTCTGTTCCACTCTTAAAAGTTGCTCTAATTGCAGTGATTTCAGCCGAAAGTGGGTCTCTTTATCATCCGCTTTCTCAATGTGAATCTATGCTTATACCACTAAAATCGCGTCCTCAGTGGGATTTAATGATTTTTAAAAATGTCGCTAATAATCAAAATGGATGTTCTAGGCAAGTAGAATGGCATATAAAAATACAAGCTTAAAGGCATAAAAATAAAGAAATTCCGTCCTTGATATCATTGAACTTGCTGTATGATTTGTTTTCAAATCTTTCAAAATCCCGGCTCATGAAAAACATAAATCAGTTAGAGCAGTGTTAGGGATGGGCTGTTGTAGTAGTAGTATTGGAGTATACACTTTGTCTAAAGTGTCCGTCTGGAGTGTTCCAGTCTTCACTTACTGGCGCAACAGCGCACCTCCGACCACTTGGTCTCTTCGTCCCTCTCACAGCCTCTTTGTGTGAAGAAAACCGCAGCAGTATTCTTCATAGCATAAAAGAAGTTGTAAATGAAGAACCCCTTGCGTATGATAAGTGGCATGCGATTTTAGTATAAAGTGTTATTTGTTGGTTTAAACAGCTAGAAATCATCACTGTGCTGCTAAATTGGATGATATTAAAACTCTTAAGCTTGTCTGTGTGAAGAGATTTTGACATGGGGTGAGGTGAGGTGTCTGCAGGCCGCATAAATAAAGTGGACAGGGAAAGATGTGAATATAAAAACAGTTCAGATAGAAGAAAGCTTAAGATTTCCGAGTATTATACTGCTGCTCTAACTTGAAGGATATGGTTATTACGTGTTTGGAAAGGATGTTGATTTTTGATTTTTTCTTACATTTTCAACTTATTAGAAAAAGGTAGAGAAAAATGTGTTTTGTCATGACGGCA
>JAIEZT010000463.1:37500-49300 GCA_019594935.1 Periophthalmus modestus | reverse complement strand
TAGACCTGGAACGGGTCTAGACCTGGACCGGGTCTAGACCTGGCCCCGGGTTCTGGACCTGGGTCTAGACCTGGACCGGGTCTAGACCTGGACCGGGTCTGGACCTGGAACGGGTGTAGACCTGGACCGGGTCTGGACCTGGAACGGGTCTAGACCTGGACCGGGTCTAGACCTGGACCGGGTCTGGACCTGGACCGGGTCTGGACCTGGAACGGGTCTAGACCTGGACCGGGTCTAGACCTGGACGGGTCTGGACCTGGACCGGGTCTGGACCAGGTCAAATTCAGATCCCAGTAGGTTAACGCTAGAATCTCACACGTTAAAGAGACGGTGATTCAAAGTAATGAATTTTAGTAACAGGTTTATTTTTGGTTAAGTTTAGGATTCAGATTCAGATTCAGATTCAGATTCAGATGAGGATGAGGATTTAGGCTAAAGTTATTACAATGTTTTGGGTGTAGTTTACATGTTGCAGTGACTTATCTCCTACATTCTGAGTGTGGCCACTTCCCGTCTCAGTCTAACCTGACTCTTGTTTGTGTTACAGCTCCCCCCTCAGGTGAGACGTGCGACTTCAGGAGGTAAAGCCCCTCTGAGGCGGAGGCGGCGTGCTGCGCTGTGATTGGACGGAGGTGTTTTAAATACATTAGAGTGTTTCCTGAGCAGGGGTACGGGGATTCCTGGGGACAGGGTTAGGCACTTACCAGGGTCCGAGGAAACACATTTATAATGACTCAGAGTGACTCAGAGTGACTCAGAGTGACTCAGAGTGACTCAGAGTGACTCAGAGTGACTCAGAGTGACTCAGAGTGACTCAGAGTGAGACGACACTAGACCCACAGTATTAGAGCGCACTGGGTTTAGTGCGGGGCCTTTATCGCTGCTTGCGGCTCATCCTGCTCTTGGTTCCTCAGTTCCATGGTCAGTCAGAGGTCCACCTGGATAAAAACTTCTTCTTGACCCACGCGTCGGCCGCTCGCTCTGAGACCTTCATAAACCTGAGGGAGGTCTGCAACCGCTTCAGACTGCCCCCCGGGGAGTACCTGATCGTGCCCTCGACCTTTGACCCCCACCTCAACGGAGACTTCTGCATCCGAGTGTTCAGCGAGAAGCAGCAGCAGACTGTGTGAGTTTAGTCCTGGTTCAGTCCTGGTTCAGTCCTGGTTCAGTCCTGGTTTAGTCCTGTTTCAGTCCGGTTTTAGTCCGGTTTTAGTCCGGTTTTAGTCCTGGTTCAGTCCTGTTTTAGTCCTGGTTTAGTCCTGGTTCAGTCCTGGTTCAGTCCTGGTTCAGTCCTGGTTCAGTCCTGGTTCAGTCCTGGTTCAGTCCTGTTTTAGTCCTGTTTTAGTCCGGTTTTAGTCCTGGTTTAGTCCTGGTTCAACCCTGGTTCAGTCCTGGTTCAGTCCTGGTTCAGTCCTGGTTCAGTCCTGGTTTAGTCCTGTTTCAGTCCGGTTTTAGTCCGGTTTTAGTCCTGTTTTAGTCCGGTTTTAGTCCTGGTTCAGTCCTGTTTTAGTCCTGGTTTAGACCTGGTTCAGTCCTGGTTCAGCCCTGGTTCAGTCCTGGTTCAGTCCTGTTTTAGTCCTGGTTTAGTCCTGGTTCAGTCCTGGTTCAGTCCTGGTTCAGTCCTGTTTTAGTCCTGGTTCAGTCCTGGTTCAGTCCTGGTTCAGTCCTGGTTTAGTCCTGGTTCAGTCCTGTTTCAGTCGTGGTTCAGTCCTGGTTTAGTCCTGGTTCAGTCCTGTTTCAGTCGTGGTTTAGTCCTGGTTTAGTCCTGGTTTAGTCCTGGTTTAGTCCTGGTTTAGTCCTGTTTCAGTCCTGTTTTAGTCCTGTTTTAGTCCCGGTTTAGTCCCGGTTTAGTCCCGGTTTAGTCCGGTTTTAGTCCGGTTTTAGTCCCGGTTTCAGTCCTGTTTTAGTCCGGTTTTAGTCCTGTTTTAGTCCTCGTTTAGTCCGGTTTTAGTCCTGGTTCAGTCCTGTTTCAGTTGTGGTTTAGTCCCGGTTGAGTCCCGGTTTAGTCCCGGTTTAGTCCCGGTTTAGACCCGGTTTAGTCCCGGTTTAGTCCCGGTTTAGTCCCGGTTTAGTCCCTGGTTTAGTCCCTGGTTTAGTCCTGGTTTAGTCCTGGTTTAGTCCCGGTTTAGTCCGGTTTTAGTCCGGTTTTAGTCCTGGTTTAGTCCTGTTTCAGTCCTGTTTTAGTCCTGTTTTAGTCCCGGTTTAGTCCCGGTTTAGTCCCGGTTTAGTCCGGTTTTAGTCCGGTTTTAGTCCCGGTTTCAGTCCTGTTTTAGTCCGGTTTTAGTCCTGGTTTAGTCCGGTTTAGTCCTGGTTCAGTCCTGTTTCAGTTGTGGTTTTAGTCCCGGTTGAGTCCCGGTTTAGTCCCGGTTTAGTCCCGGTTTTAGTCCCGTTTTAGTCCCGGTTTAGTCCCGGTTTAGTCCTGGTTTAGTCCTGGTTTTAGTCCCTTTTAGTCCTGTTTAGTCCTGGTTTAGTCCTGGTTTTTAGTCCCGTTTTAGTCCTGTTTAGTCCGGTTTTAGTCCTGTTTTAGTCCTGTTTCAGTCCTGTTTCAGTCCTGTTTTTTCCGTTTTAGTCCTGTTTTAGTCCTGTTTTAGTCTGGTTTAGTCCGGTTTTAGTCCGGTTTTAGTCCGGTTTTAGTCCGGTTTTAGTCCTGTTTTAGTCCTGTTTCAGTCCTGTTTCAGTCCTGTTTTAGTCCTGTTTTAGTCCTGTTTTAGTCCTGTTTTAGTCCTGGTTTAGTCCTGTTTCAGTCCTGTTTTAGTCCTGTTTTAGTCCTGTTTTAGTCCTGTTTCAGTCCTGTTTTAGTCCGGTTTTAGTCCGGTTTTAGTCCGGTTTTAGTCCTGTTTTAGTCCTGGTTTAGTCCGGTTTTAGTCCGGTTTTAGTCCTGTTTTAGTCCTGTTTCAGTCCTGTTTCAGTCCTGTTTCAGTCCGGTTTTAGTCCGGTTTTAGTCCTGTTTTAGTCCTGGTTTAGTCCGGTTTTAGTCCGGTTTTAGTCCTGTTTTAGTCCTGTTTTAGTCCTGTTTTAGTCCTGTTTCAGTCCGGTTTTAGTCCGGTTTTAGTCCTGTTTTAGTCCTGTTTTAGTCCTGTTTTTAGTCCGGTTTTAGTCCGGTTTAGTCCTGTTTTAGTCCTGTTTTAGTCCTGTTTCAGTCCTGTTTCAGTCCTGTTTTAGTCCTGTTTTAGTCCTGTTTTAGTCCTGTTTTAGTCCTGGTTTAGTCCTGTTTCAGTCCTGTTTTAGTCCTGTTTCAGTCCTGTTTTAGTCCTGTTTCAGTCCTGTTTTAGTCCGGTTTTAGTCCGGTTTTAGTCCTGGTCTGACCCCGGTTCTCTTTCAGACCCTGTGATGACCCAGTTGACGCAGATCTTAAGGATGTGAGTCACATTTGATCAAAGTCCAAAACCAGAATCCGGACTCAGACTAACCTCTTTGCCTCATGTCCTTGTCTCCTTGTTTCCTTCTGTCCTTGTGTCCTTGTCTCCTCTCCTTATGTCCTTCAGGAGACGGTCAGCGACTCAGAGGTGGACGCAGGATTCAGAGGACTCTTCAGTAAACTCGCTGGACCGGTAAGTCTCTGGACCAGGACTCAACCAGGACCAAACCAGGACTAAACCAGGACTCAACCAGGACTCAACCAGTCCCGGTTTAGTCCCGGTTGAGTCCCGGTTTAGTCCCGGTTGAGTCCCGGTTTAGTCCCGGTTTAGTCCCGGTTTAGTCCCGGTTGAGTCCCGGTTGAGTCCCGGTTTAGTCCTGGTTTAGTCCCTGGTTTAGTCCCTGGTTTAGTCCTGGTTTAGTCCTGGTTTAGTCCTGGTTTAGACCCGGTTTAGTCCCGGTTTAGTCCTGGTTTAGACCCGGTTTAGTCCCGGTTTAGTCCTGGTTTAGTCCTGGTTTAGTCCCTGGTTTAGTCCCTGGTTTAGTCCCTGGTTTAGTCCTGGTTTAGTCCTGGTTCAGTCCTGGTTTAGTCCTGGTTTAGTCCCCGTTTAGTCCTGGTTTAGACCCCGGTTTAGTCCTGGTTTAGTCCTGGTTAGTCCTGGTTTAGACCCTGGTTTAGTCCGGGTTTAGTCCTGGTTTAGTCCTGGTTTAGTCCCTGGTTTAGTCCCTGGTTTAGTCCTGGTTTAGTCCTGGTTTAGTCCCTGGTTTAGTCCCTGGTTTAGTCCCTGGTTTAGTCCTGGTTTAGTCCTGGTTGAGTCCCGGTTTAGTCCCTGGTTTAGTCCCGGTTTAGTCCTGGTTTAGACCCGGTTTAGTCCTGGTTTAGTCCTGGTTTAGTCCTGGTTTAGACCCGGTTTAGTCCCGGTTTAGTCCTGGTTTAGTCCTGGTTGAGTCCTGGTTTAGTTCCTGGTTTAGTCCCTGGTTTAGTCCCGGTTTAGTCCCGGTTTAGTCCTGGTCTAACTCTGGTCTGGTTCCAGGACATGGAGATCTCGGCTCCGGAGCTCAGGACCATCCTGAACAAGATCGTCTCCAAACGTCGGTGCTTTTCTTCTGTCATTGTGTCGTTAATGTGTAAATGTTTAAAGAGGAGGTGTTTGTTCTGACATCACAAACATCTCAAACATCTAAAACCTCGTCATCCATACATTTGAGTAATCTAGGGATCTCCTCTGGGCCCTATTCAAACCCTCCTTACAGTTAGCAGTACGAACCTGTACAAAGCTCCGCCCACAAGTCTACATCACCCATGTACGAGGCTCCGCCCACAAGTCTACATCACCCATGTACGAGGCTCCGCCCACAAGCCTACATCACCCATGTACGAGGCTCCGCCCACAAGCCTACATCACCCATGTACGAGGCTCCGCCCACAAGTCTACATCACCCATGTACGAGGCTCCGCCACAAGTCTACATCACCCATGTACGAGGCTCCGCCCAAAGTCTACATCACCCATGTACGAGGCTCCGCCCACAAGTCTACATCACCCATGTACGAGGCTCCGCCCACAAGTCTACATCACCCATGTACGAGGCTCCGCCCACAAGTCTACATCACCCATGTACGAGGCTCCGCCCACAAGTCTACATCACCCATGTACGAGGCTCCGCCCACAAGTCTACATCACTCATGCTCCACACGACTCCATAAATAAACAAAAACATGATACAAACTGTTCACTACGACTTCACAAACCTGGAGTGATGTGCAGGAGTTTCATCAGTGGGATGTGACAGAGTCTGAAGGGGGAGGAGCTTAGCACAGAGAGCAAAGACTCAGAAGAAAAGAATCAAACTCCCCAAAGAATCAAACACCTCAAAGAATCAAACACCTCAAAGAATCAAACACCTCAAAGAATCAAACATCCCCAAAGAATCAAAACACCAAAGAATCAAACACCAAAGAATCAAACACTCAAAGAATCAAACACCTCAAAGAATCAAACACCTCAAAGAATCAAAGAATCAAACACCACCTCAAAGAAACTCCCCAAAGAATCAAACACCTCAAAGAATCAAACACCCCAAAAGAATCAACACACCTCAAAGAATCAAAACACCTCAAAGAATCAAACACCTCAAAGAATCAAACACCCCAAAGAATCAAACACCTCAAAGAATCAAACACCCAAAGAATCAAACACCCCAAAGAATCAAACACCCACCTCAAAGAATCAAACAAACTCCCCAAGAATCAAACACCCCAAAGAATCAAACACCTCAAAGAATCAAACACCTCAAAGAATCAAACACCTCAAAGAATCAAACACCTCAAAGAATATCAAAGAAAAGAATCAAACACCTCAAAGAATCAAACACCCCAAAGAATCAAACACCTCAAAGAATCAAACACCCCAAAGCAAATCAAACACCCCAAAGAATCAAAGAATCACCTCAAAGAATCAAACACCTCAAAGAATCAAACACCTCAAAGAATCAAACACCTCAAAGAAATCAAACACCTCAAAGAATCAAACACCCCAAAGAATCAAACACCTCAAAGAATCAAACACCTCAAAGAATCAAACACCTCAAAGAATCAAACACCTCAAAGAATCAAACACCTCAAAGAATCAAACACCCCAAAGAATCAAACACCTCAAAGAATCAAACACCCCAAAGAATCAAAACTCCCCAAAGAATCAAACACCTCAAAGAATCAAACACCTCAAAATCAAACACAAAGAATCACCCCAAAGAATCAAACACCTCAAAGAATCAAACACCTCAAAGAATCAAACACCTCAAAGAATCAAACACCTCAAAGAATCAAACACCTCAAAGAATCAAACACCCCAAAGAATCAAACACCTCAAAGAATCAAAACTCCCAAAGAATCAAACACCTCAAAGAATCAAACACCTCAAACGAATCAAACCCCCAAAGAATCAAACACCTCAAAGAATCAAACACCTCAAAGAATCAAACACCTCAAAGAATCAAACACCCCAAAGAATCAAACACCTCAAAGAATCAAACACCTCAAAGAATCAAAACACCTCCAAGAATCAAACACCTCAAAGAATCAAACACCTCAAGAATCAAACACCTCAAAGAATCAAACACCTCAAAGAATCAAACACTCCCCAAAGAATCAAACACCTCAAAGAATCAAACACCTCAAAGAATCAAACACCCCTCAAAGAATCAAACACCTCAAAGAATCAAACACCTCAAAGAATCAAACACCCTCAAAGAATCAAACACCTCAAAGAATCAAAGAACCAACCCCCAAAGAATCAAACACCTCAAAGAATCAAACACCCTCAAAGAATCAAACACCTCAAAGAATCAAACACCTCAAAGAATCAAACTCCCCAAAGAATCAAACACCTCAAAGAATCAAACACCTCAAAGAATCAAACACCCCAAAGAATCAAACACCTCAAAGAATCAAACACCTCAAAGAATCAAACACCCCAAAGAATCAAACACCTCAAAGAATCAAACACCCCAAAGAATCAAACACCTCAAAGAATCAAACACCTCAAAGAATCAAACACCTCAAAGAATCAAACACCTCAAAGAATCAAACACCTCAAAGAATCAAACACCTCAAAGAATCAAACTCCCCAAAGAATCAAACACCTCAAAGAATCAAACACCTCAAAGAATCAAACACCCCAAAGAATCAAACACCTCAAAGAATCAAACACCTCAAAGAATCAAACACCCCAAAGAATCAAACACCTCAAACACCCCAAAGAATCAAACACCCAAAGAATCAAACACCTCAAAGAATCAAACACCTCAAAGAATCAAACACCTCAAAGAATCAAACACCTCAAAGAATCAAACACCTCAAAGAATCAAACACCCCAAAGAATCAAACACCTCAAAGAATCAAACACCTCAAAGAATCAAACACCTCAAAGAATCAAACACCCCAAAGAATCAAACACCTCAAAGAATCAAACACCTCCTCTTTACGTCTGTGTAAATGTGTCTGTGTCCCTGAGTCGTCCAGGTTTGATCCGCAGCAAAAGACAAAGTTTAAATCTCGACAAATCGTTGTAGGAGTGAAGACGTTTGCTGCTCGTCCAAGTCTCTTCTTCAGTTTGGTCAGATTCTTCTTCAGTTTGGTCAGATTCTTCTTCAGTTTGGTCAGATTCTTCTTCAGTTTGGTCAGATTCCTGCTGGACACTGTTTCATATCTGTCTGTAGGAGGCGCTAACGACACTGAAACTGTGAACAGCTCCACAGGCTGAGAGGACTTTCTCCACGTGCTGCTCCTTCCTCTGTTCAGATTGTTCCTTGTATAAATTGGCCATAATAGGAGAGAGCGGTGAGCCCAGGGCTCAGCCGGGGATTTGCCTGTAGAAGTTTCCTCTAAACTGGAAATATGTGGGATTAAGACAAATTTCCAGTAGTTTGCAGATTTGATCCGGTGTCAGGTTGGTTCTCTTATCTTAGTCTCCTGCAGTCGTCTCCTCTGTGCAGCCTCCACCGACACTGACGTGGAGATACAAGAGAAAAGAGAGAACATCAAATGAAACCATGGTCTCATCTGGATCAAACTGGAGATGCTTGATTTTGCTCATAAATTCTGCTGCGTCTCAATATGGTGCTGCCCAGAGGAGCCGGACAACAGGGATCTGAACCGAGAAGGAAACGTGTAACTGTTCCTCAGACAAAGGGTCTGAAAAACTTCAGAGAGTTTTCAGACAGTTTGAGATTCTCATCTATTTCAAACCTACAAAAACTTTAAGACAGAAACTGGTTCAACCAAAGAACAAAACCCAGAGACATGAACAAAGTGATGAGTCGACTCCGCTCAGTTCTGCTCCTCTGAAGAGAGCGAGGTTCAGATCTGAGCCAGAGAAAAGTTTGAGAGGAGATTTAAAGAAGTTATTTTAGTTATGAAAGACAATCCTCCTTTAAACAGGAGCCTGAGACATAATCGGGCACAGATCTAGACGTCCATCCTCAGACCCAGAACAAACAGGAAACAAAGAGAACAACAGGACGGTCGTTAAGGCTGAAACCGGAAACAGAAGATGTAAGTGTCTTTAGCGCCCCCTTCTGACAGATATAAGGCCGTGTCCAGCAGGAATTTGACCAGAGCTGAAGAAGAGACTTCGATGAGCAGCAAACGTCTTGTCCAGTTTACAGATTTAAACTTTGTCTTTTGCTCTGTGTAAATGTATATTTTATGAAAGCTAAGGGGGGCGGGCTCTGTGTGAGGGGCGGGGCTCTGTGCGGGGCTCTGTGGGGGGGCGGGGCTCTGTGGGGGGCGGGGGCTCTGTGTGTGGGGCGGGGCTCTGTGTGTGGGGGTGGAGCTCTGTGTGAGGGGCGGGGCTCTGTGTGTGGGGTGGGGCTTTGTGTGAGGGGCGGGGCTCTGTGTGAGGGGCGGGGCTCTGTGTGTGGGGCGGGGCTCTGTGTGTGTGGGGGTGGAGCTCTGTGTGAGGGGCGGGGCTCTGTGGGGGGGGGGCTCTGTGTGGAGGGCGGGGCTCTGTGTGAGAAGGGGCGTGGCTCTAACAGGAAGTGTTCTCCTTCACAGGAAGTGACATCAAGACAGACGGCTTCGGTCTGGAGACGTGTCGCGTGATGGTCAACCTCATGGACGTATCCTCCCAGCAGAGGGCAGCACTGCAGAGGGGCAGGAGCAGCAGGATTTGCAGTATTTGTATTTGTAGTAGTAGTACTTGAAGTACTCATAGTGCTGTGCAGTGCTTTAGTGGTAATAGTAGTGTTTTATAATATTAGTATGTGTAGTATTTGTCATACTTGCAGTATTTGCAGTACTTTCCTCAGCTGCTCTCAGGACAGTGGAAACGGGAAACTTGGTCTGGGGGAGTTTGCGACTCTGTGGAAGAAAGTTCAGAGATACTTGGTGAGATTTAGACTTAAACTGGATTTAATGTGAACTTTAACCAGACTGGTACTAGTACTACTGCTACTGCTACTGCTACTACTACTTCTACTGCTACTGCTACTGCTACTGCTACTGCTGCTACTGCTACTGCTACTGCTACTGCTGCTACTGCTACTGCTACTGCTACTGCTACTGCTACTGCTACTGCTGCTACTGCTACTGCTACTGCTACTTCTACTGCTACTGCTACTGCTACTGCTACTGCTACTGCTGCTACTACTACTGCTACTGCTACTGCTACTGCTGCTACTGCTACTGCTACTGCTACTGCTGCTACTGCTACTGCTACTGCTGCTGCTGCCACTGCTACTGCTACTGCTACTGCTACTGCTACTACTGCTACTGCTACTGCTACTGCTGCTGCTGCTACTGCTACTGCTACTGCTACTGCTACTACTGCTACTGCTACTGCTACTGCTACTGCTACTACTATTCAATTCAATTCAATTCAATTTATTTTTGTAGAGCCCAAAATCACGACAGCAGTCGCCTCTTAGGGCTGAACATGAGAGTTGATTAACCAACAGAATTAGAAAATCAACAGTGAAACAGAAACAGACAAGCAAATTAGAAACAGACAAGCAAATTGTTCCAGAACATCCCCTGTCCTTAGACCCTCCTTCTCCAAAGGAAAAACTCCAAAAACCCAGTGGGAAAAGGAGAAACCTCGAGGAGAACCACAGTGAAGGAGAGATCCACTCCCATGGACGGACAGGCTATAGATGTGTCCAGGACTAAGGCGCATCCAGTTCAAGTCTGTAGGGCCAGAGTCCATTCGGGCAAGGCGATCTAGAGTTCGGCCATCACTGGACGATCAGGAGGCGATCTAGGGTCCAGCCATCACCGGACGGTCAGGAGGGCATCTAGGGTCCAGCCATCACCAGACGGTCAGGAGGGCATCTAGGGTCCAGCCATCACCAACGATCAGGAGGCGGTCAGCGGCCAGGCATCTGAAACAATTACACTCCCCAGAGGGGAGTGGGACAGCGGACAACATGTGAATAGCAATGAACAGACTGAATAGTAAATGAAGTTGATAGGGATAACAGGAGGAAAAAGAGGATAGTGCTCAGGTTACCATACTTCCCCCAGCATGGCTATCCTAGGCAGCCTGACTAAAACTACAGGGTTTATTTCTGGTCCTAGCTAGCCTGACCATAAGCTATTTCAAAGAGATACGTTTTAAGCCTGGTCTTAATGTAGAGACTGTGGGGGCCTCTTTAACATAGAAAGGAAGCTGATTCCATAGCACAGGAGCTTGGTAAGTGAAAGCTCTCCCTCCTACTGTGCTTTTAGTCACTCTAGAACCACCAATAGTCCAGCATTTTGGGAGCGGAGTCTCTGTTTGGGTGGTATGGTACTATAGCATCTTGCAGATACAACGGGGCCATGCCCTTTATGGCTTTATATGTCAGGAGGAGAACTTTGAATTTGATTCTGAACTCGACAGGAAGCCAGTGAAGGGACTCCAGCACTGGGGTGATGTGCTCTCTTCTCTTAGTTCCTGTTAAGAGCCTGGCTGCTGCATTTTGAACTAGCTGAAAGCTTTTTATAGAGTTTTTAGAGCAAGCGACTAGTCAGGAGTTACAGTAATCTAGCCTTGATGTAACAAATGCATGGATAAGTTTTTCAGCGTCACTTTTAGACAAGATTTTTCTGATTTTGGCAATATTACGCAGGTGAAAGAAAGCTGTTCTACAGGATTGGTTTATATGTGGTTTGAACGAGACTCTTGGTCAAACAAGACTCCAAGGTTCCTTACAGTAGAACTGGAGGCACCACTGACACTGTCCAGAGTGACTTTCTGGTCAAACAGAGAGTCTCACAGGCTTTTGGGACCTAGAGTAATGACCTCTGTTTTTTCTGGGTTAAGAAGCAGATAATTAAGTGTCATCCAGGTTTTTATGTCCTTCACACAGGCACTAAGTCTGTCCACTCGATCAGACTGATCTGGTTTCATTGACAAGTACAGCTGTGTGTCATCAGCAGAGCAGTGGAAGTTAATGCCATGTTTTCTGATGATATTACCTAACGGCAACATATAGAGTGTGAACAGGATTGGACCCAGTACAGAACCCTGTGGCACACCATGTTCTACTTTAGAACATGGAGAGGAGCTCTGATTTACATTAACAAACTGGTACCTATCAGACAGGTAGGATTTAAACCAGCTGAGGGCTGCCCCTCGGACACGTCACATTCTAATCTCTGTAGTAGAATATTGTGGTCGATGGTCAAACGCTGCCTGAGGTCCAACAGAACCAGGACTGAGACTAGTCCATTGTCAGCAGCTAATAACAAGTCATTTGTGACTTTAAGTAGTGCAGTTTCTGTGCTGTGGTGGCTACTGCTACTACTACTACTACTGCTACTACTACTGCTACTGCTACTACTACTACTACTGCTCCTACTGCTGCTCCTACTACTACTACTACTGCTACTACTACTACTGCTACTACTACTGCTACTGCTACTACTACTACTACTACTACTACTACTACTACTACTACTA
>JAIEZT010000463.1:0-35000 GCA_019594935.1 Periophthalmus modestus | reverse complement strand
TCCTGGAGCAGGTTCCAGTCGCCTGAAGGAGCCACGTTCATCTGTTCAAACATTAAACACAAATATAAAGACGATGAGAAAGTCCACATCACACCTCAGGAAGGAGACGAGTCCCAGATGAACGAGTCTGAAATGTGCAGATCAACAAGAACGAAAGAAAAAGACGAAGTGAAGATGCTGCTGAAGCTGTGAGTTTGTCATTATCCACAGAGAAACGAGGAACCGACATGGACTGAAAAGAAACTCTGCAGGAAGAAAACACGACTCCAAAAGAAACAGGAAACAGACAGATCACAGTTTGTAAAAGCTCAGGGACAAAGAGCTTCTGTTGGAGTGTCTGGGATTGTTCGACAGTGTTCTTTTACAAAATGTGCAATTAAAGTTCAAACAATGACGGTGGAGTCCGAGCAGGACGAGGTGCAGGACGAGAGCCACAGTCCAGGGAACAGGGAGACGAGAGACGAGACAAACGATACCAGGCAGGGCTCAGGGTCCAGGGCGGAGGCAGAGACAGCGGAGCAGGAACCAGCAGGATGTGGGAGTCAAGGAGGATCAAAAATAATCCAGTGAGTGAAGCAAAAAGAGGCAACGAGCAAACGAAGCGCAGCTAGGTTAGTCACGTTTGACATGCGGACGATCTGACACCGAATGTCTGGTCCCGGCTCCTCTTGTCCACAGCAGGTGGTGGTGATTACGCTGATGAGCTACAGGTGTGTGTGGGAGGAGCCAGGAACTCCGCCCAGCTCCAGAGTCAGGCAGGTGAGGGAGAAGGGGACACAGGAGACAAAACAAGACACAGGAGACAAAACAAGACACGGGAGACAAAGCAGGAGACAAAACAAGACACAGGAGACAAAACAAGACACGGGAGACAAAACAAGACACAGGAGACAAAACAAGACACAGGAGACAAAACAAGACACATGAGACAAAACAAGACACAGGAGACAAAACAAGACACAGGAGACAAAACAAGACACAGGAGACAAAACAAGACACATGAGACAAAACAAGACACAGGAGACAAAACAAGACACAGGAGACAAAACAAGACACACGTGGATCATGACAGCTTCATGTTTGGAGACGTGTCCTGTGTCTGAACAAACTAAAACTGAACTGTTTGACCATAATGAGCATTGTTATGTTTGGAGGAAAAAGGGTGAACCCTGAGAACACCATCCAAACTGTGAAACACGGGGGGGTCAGCATCATGTCGTGGGTTTGTTTTGCTGCAGGAGGGACTGGTGCACTTCACAAAACAGAAGCATCAAGAGGAAAGAACTGAAGAAACATCTCAGGACGTCAGCAGGAAGTTAAAGATCGGAACAAATGGGTAAAATGGACAATGACCTGAAGCACACGGCCAAACTGGTGACAAAGAGGCTTCAGGATAACAAAGAGGCTTAAGGATAACAAAGAGGCTTCAGGATAACAAAGAGGCTTCAGGATAACAAAGAGGCTTCGGGATAACAAAGTTTTGGAGTGTCCATCACAAAGCCCTGATCTCAATCCTGTTGAAAATGTAAGAACAGATCTGAAAAGGAGCAAGACGGCCACAAACGTGGCTCAGTTACGCCAGTTCTGTCTGGACAAATGGGACAAAACTCTTGCAACTATTGTGAGAAGCTTGTGGAAAAAATCCAAAACCCAGTTTAAAGGAAATGGGACCAAACTCTAATGAAATGTATGTGAACTTCTGACTCTGAAAACAGTCATGAAAAAATGTCTAAAAAAAATCCTTCTCTCATTATTCTCCTGTTAATGTTGCTTGTGTTTTAAAATATATTTAAATGTGTTTAATCTCATATTTTCTATAGGTTTCACGCTGAATAACGCCCTGTACCAGCTCCTCGTGTGTCGTTACGCTGAGTCTGACCTGACCCTCGACTTCGATAACTTCACGGGCTGTTTGATGAGACTGGAGATGATGTTCAGTGAGGAACATTTTATCATAAATATAAATGTGTTTAAATATACAGTCTGTGTGACCCCTGTCGTCCAGATCCAGAGCAACATTCAAATCTGTCATGAATGAAAACCACAGACTGTTTATTTAAATGGACATAGTGAACCTGCCTCGCTCCAAACGGCTCCTGTTCACTTTCTGTGTAAAACAGCGCCCCCTGTCTGTCTGAACCTGCTGCTTCAGACTCATGTTGGTCTTAAATGTTCGTATTAACCCTCGACATGATCCTGGGGTTTTTATTTCACGTCTGTGTCTGTAAATCAACATATGAACATTAATAACAGACACATCAGGTCCTTCTGTCCCCGACGTCGCTCCTGTTAGCGTTAGCAACAGGTTTGATTGACAGCGTTGCTAAGCGCCCGCCCCCTGTTAAACCAGCGGGACATTAACTCGGTCCAGAATGTGACTGTTGGGTTCACAGAGCGCCGCCCTCAGAGCGCCGCCCTCAGAGCGGCGCCCTCAGAGCGGCGCCCTCAGAGCGCCACACTCAGAGCGCCACACTCAGAGCGCCACACTCAGAGCGCCGCCCTCAGAGCGCCGCCCTCAGAGCGCCGCCCTCAGAGCGACGCCCTCAGAGCGACGCCCTCAGAGCGACGCCCTCAGAGCGCCGCCCTCAGAGCGCCGCCCTCAGAGCGCCGCCCTCAGAGCGCCGCCCTCAGAGCGACGTTCACCTCGATCAAACCGACGGTGTGAAAACCACGAGACACACACCTTGTTTTTGTTGTTCGCAGGAATTTTCCAGAAACTGGACACAAACAAATCCGGCTCCATCGAACTGAACCTGCAACAGGTCTGGACCTGGACTAAACCAGAACTAAACCAGGACTGAACCAGGACCAGGATTAAACCAGGACTAAACTAGGACCAGGACTGAACCAGAATTAAACCAGGACTAAACCAGGTCTAAACCAGGACTAAACCAGGACCAGGACTGAACCAGGACTAAACCAGGACTAAACCCAGGACTAAACCAGGTCTAAATCAGGACTAAACCAGGACCAAACCAGGACTGAACCAGGACCAGGACTAACCCAGGACTAAACTAGGACTAAACCAGGTCTAAACCAGGACTAAACCAGGACTAAACCAGGACTAAACCAGGACTAAACCAGGTCTAAACCAGGACTAAACCAGGACCAAACCAGGTCTAAACCAGGTCTAAACCAGGACCAGGATTAAACCAGGACTAAACCAGGACTAAACTAGGACCAAACCAGGACTAAACCAGGACCAACCCAGGACCAGGACTAAACCAGGACTAAACCAGGACCAAACCAGGACTAAACCAGGACTAAACCAGGTCTAAACCAGGACTAAACCAGGTCTAAACCAGGACTAAACCAGGACTAAATCAGGACTAAACCAGGACTAAACCAGGACTAAACCAGGTCTAAACCAGGACTAAACCAGGACTAAATCAGGACTAAACCAGGACTAAACCAGGACTAAACCAGGACTAAACCAGGACCAAACCAGGTCTAAACCAGGACTAAACCAGGTCTAAACCAGGACTAAACCAGGACTAAACCAGGTCTAAACCAGGACTAAACCAGGACTAAACCAGGACTAAACCAGGACTAAACCAGGTCTAAACCAGGTCTAAACCAGGACTAAACCAGGTCTAAACCAGGACTAAACCAGGACTAAACCAGGACTAAACCAGGACTAAACCAGGTCTAAACCAGGACTAAACCAGGTCTAAACCAGGACTAAACCAGGACTAAACCAGGTCTAAACCAGGACTAAACCAGGTCTAAACCAGGACTAAACCAGGACTAAACCAGGTCTAAACCAGGACTAAACCAGGACTAAATCAGGACTAAACCAGGACTAAACCAGGACTAAACCAGGTCTAAACCAGGACTAAACCAGGACTAAATCAGGACTAAACCAGGACTAAACCAGGACTAAACCAGGTCTAAACCAGGACTAAACCAGGACCAAACCAGGACTAAACCAGGACTAAACCAGGTCTAAACCAGGACTAAACCAGGTCTAAACCAGGACTAAACCAGGACTAAACCAGGACTAAACCAGGTCTAAACCAGGACTAAACCAGGACTAAACCAGGACTAAACCAGGTCTAAACCAGGACTAAACCAGGACTAAACCAGGTCTAAACCAGGACTAAACCAGGTCTAAACCAGGACTAAACCAGGACTAAACCAGGACTAAACCAGGACTAAACCAGGACTAAACCAGGTCTAAACCAGGACTAAACCAGGACTAAACCAGGTCTAAACCAGGACTAAACCAGGTCTAAACCAGGACTAAACCAGGACTAAACCAGGACTAAACCAGGACTAAATCAGGACTAAACCAGGACTAAACCAGGACTAAACCAGGACTAAACCAGGTCTAAACCAGGACTAAACCAGGTCTAAACCAGGACTAAAACAGGACTAAACCAGGACTAAACCAGGACTAAACCAGGACTAAACCAGGTCTAAACCAGGACTAAACCAGGACTAAACCAGGACTAAACCAGGACTAAACCAGGTCTAAACCAGGACTAAAACAGGTCTAAACCAGGACTAAACCAGGACTAAACCAGGTCTAAAACCAGGACTAAACCAGACTAAACCAGGTCTAAACCAGGACTAAAACCAGGACTAAACCAGGTCTAAACCAGGACTAAACCAGGACTAAACCAGGTCTAAACCAGGACTAAACCAGGACTAAACCAGGTCTAAACCAGGACTAAACCAGGTCTAAACCAGGACTAAACGATGTATTTTTGTTTTTTCCAGTGGCTGAATTTCTCCATGATCTGATGACATCACTTCCTGTTTGTGGATGACATCACTTCCTGTTTGTGGATGACATCACTTCCTGTTTGTGGATGACATCACTTCCTCTCTGTTCATTATTCAATTTTTAATTCAAATATTAAACAGAATTTTTATCTTAAATGCAAAACTTTACAGATGTAACTCTTCGATTTAAAAATCACTTTGGGATCAAACCTTCAATAAAAAAAACTGCAACCCCCGACGTGTCTGTGTTTGGAAAGAAACTGGAGTCTCTTTGAGACTAAATTCGGACTAAACCAGGACTAAACCAGGACTAAACCAGGACTAAACCAGAACTAACCGGGACTAAACCGGGACTAAACCAGAACTAACCGGGACTAAACCGGGACTAAACCGAAACTAAACCAGGACTAACCGGGACTAAACCAGGACTAACCGGGACTAAACCGGGACTAAACCGGGACTAAACCAGGACTAACCGGGACTAAACCGGGACTAAACCAGAACTAACCGGGACTAAACCAGGACTAAACCAGAACTAACCGGGACTAAACCAGGACTAAACCGAGACTAAACTGAAACTAAACCGAGACTAAACCGGGACTAAACCGGGACTAAACCGAGACTAAACCGGGTCTAAACCGGGACTAAACTTGAAAGATCCCTGGTTGGTTCCTCCAGGTGAAGCGGTGATTAAAATAATGGTCTGGATCAGGCTCCAAACACAGAGCTGCTGGACAAAGACCTAAACCACAAACACCACCTGATCTGTCGTTCACCTCCACCACAAACACCACCTGATCTGTCGTTCACCTCCACCACAAACACCACCTGATCTGTCGTTCACCTCCACCACAAACACCACCTGATCTGTCGTTCACCTCCACAGTCTCAGTATTTCACTGTTATAGTTAAAAATGCTCTTTGTACTAAACGTATAAATATATTTAAAAGTGGTATCAGTGCATTAGTCAGACGAGCCCAAAATTATGCAAATGTTATTTTATGGATGTATTTTACGAAACAAAAAGGAACTTCAGCGTAACTTTACTGGGAGGAACACACAAGGGTCAAACGCACGAAACCAGAAGTTTACATAAACTATATAAAGAGTCTATACTCTCTCTGTTCTCGATACTCTATTTATATAAAATACTATTTTTCCTCACTGTCCGTCATGAAATCAGACTCAATTTTTCAGATCTGTTCATATATTTTCAACAGGATTGAGATCAGGGCTTTGTGATGGACACTCCAGAACTTTGTTATCCTGAAGCCTCTTTGTTATCCTGAAGCCTCTTTGTTATCCTGAAGCCTCTTTGTTATCCTTAAGCCTCTTTGTTATCCTTAAGCCTCTTTGTTATCCTTAAGCCTCTTTGTTATCCTTAAGCCTCTTTGTTATCCTTAAGCCTCTTTGTTATCCTTAAGCCTCTTTGTTATCCTTCAGCCCCTTTGTTATCCTTAAGCCTCTTTGTTATCCTTAAGCCTCTTTGTTATCCTTCAGCCGCTTTGTTATCCTTCAGCCCCTTTGTTATCCTGAAGCCTCTTTGTCACCAGTTTGGCCGTGTGCTTCAGGTCATTGTCCATTTAAAACCCCACATCATGATGCTGCCATGTCTGTATTTCACAGTTGGGATGATGTTCTCAGGCCTCAAGTTTCCCTCTTTTTCCTCCAAACATAACGATGTTCATTCTGGACACAGTTCAGTTTTAGTTTCTTCAGACACAGGACATGTCTCCAACAGAAGCTCTTTGTCCCTGAGCTTTTACAAACTGTGATCTGTCTGTTTCCTGTTTCTTTTGGAGTCGTGTTTTCTTGCTGCAGAGTTTCTTTTCAGTCCATGTCGGTTCCTCGTTTCTCTGTGGATAATGACAAACTCACAGCTTCAGCAGCAGCTTCACGAGGTCTTTTTCTTTCGTTCTTGTTGATCTGCACATTTCAGACTCGTTCATCTGGGACTCGTCTCCTTCCTGAGGTGTGATGTGGACTTTCTCATCGTCTTTATATTTGTGGATAATTGTTTGAAAAAACGTTTATAACTTCTGGTTTCACCTGCGTAAAAGTGTCAACTTCCCCAAACACAAGGATCAGACACGACTCACCAGAGCCTGGTCACTTTATTTAACACATTTATGATCTGTACATTTATACACAGTCCTCTTTTAGTCCTGGTTCAGTCCTCCTTTAGTCCCTATTTAGTCCTGGTTCAGTCCTGCTTTAGTCCTGGTTCAGTCCTCCTTTAGTCCTGCTTTAGTCCCGGTTCAGTCCTCCTTTAGTCCCGGTTCAGTCCTCCTTTAGTCCCGATTTAGTCCTGGTTCAGTCCTGCTTTAGTCCTGGTTCAGTCCTCTCTTTTAGACCTCCTTTAGTCCCGGTTTAGTCTTGGTTCAGTCCTGGTTCAGTCCTGGTTCAGTCCTGGTTCAGTCCTCCTTTAGTCCCGCTTCAGTCCTCCTTCACTCCCGCTTCAGTCCTCCTTTAGTCCTCCTTTAGTCCCGGTTCAGTCCTCCTTTAGTCCCGGTTCAGTCCTCCTTTAGTCCCGATTTAGTCCTGGTTCAGTCCTCCCTTAGTCCCGGTTTAGTCTTGGTTCAGTCAGTCCTCCTTCACTCCCGCTTCAGTCCTCCTTTAGTCCCTCCTTCTGCCCCCAGGAGCACGGCCTGTGCCTCCAGCAGGGTGGTGTCGGTGCTGTGTCCCAGGAAACGAGCCGTCAGTTCCAAATCCTGGAGCTGAAGCCGGACTCGGGTCCCTCTGGGCAGAACCGACCCGTCCTGAGTCCGGACCACGGCATGAAACTTCCCCCCAAAGTCCACGTACAAGTCCTGGTTCAACACATGGACCACTCTCCCCAGAACCACCTGGAACGAGAGAGGGTCAGAGAGGGTCAGAGAGGGTCAGAGAGAGGGTCAGAGAGAGGATGAGAGCAGGGAGAGGGTCAGAGAGAGGGTCAGAGAGGGTCAGAGAGAGGGTCAGAGAGAGGGTCAGAGAGGGGTCAGAGAGAGGGTCAGAGAGAGGGTCAGAGAGAGGGTCAGAGAGAGGGTCAGAGAGAGAGGGTCAGAGAGGGTCAGTCAGAGAGGGTCAAGAGAGGGTCAGAGAGAGGGTCAGGGGGGTGAGAGAGAGAGGGGTGAGAGAGAGGGTCAGAGAGAGGGTCAGAGAGGGGTCAAGAGGGTCAGAGAGAGGGTCAGAGAGAGAGAGGGTCAGAGAGGGTCAGAGAGAGGGTCAGAGAGAGGGTCAGAGAGAGGGTCAGAGAGAGGGTCAGAGAGGGTCAGAGAGGGGGTCAGAGGGTCAGAGAGGGTCAGAGAGGGGGAGAGAGAGAGAGAGGTCAGAGAGGGTCAGAGAGGGGGTCAGAGAGGGTCAGAGGGGGGTGAGAGAGGGGGTGAGAGAGGGTCAGAGAGAGGGTGAGAGGGTCAAAGAGGGTCAGAGAGAGGGTCAGAGAGGGTCAGAGAGAGGTCAGAGAGAGGGTCAGAGAGTGTCAGAGAGAGGGTCAGAGAGAGAGAGGAGAGGGTCAGAGAGGGTCAGAGAGAGGGTCAGAGAGAGGGGTCAGAGAGGGTCAGAGAGAGGGTCAGAGAGAGGGTCAGAGAGAGGGTCAGAGAGGGGTCAGAGAGAGGATGAGAGCAGGGAGAGGGTCAGAGAGAGGGTCAGAGAGGGTCAGAGCGTCAGAGGGTCAGAGAGAGGGGGTCAGAGAGGGTCAGAGAGAGGTCAGAGAGAGGGAGAGGGTCAGGGTCAGAGAGGGTCAGAGAGGGGTCAGAGAGGGGTCAGAGGGTCAGAGAGAGGGGGGTCAGAGAGAGGGTCAGAGAGGGATCAGAGAGGGTCAGAGAGAGGGTCAGAGAGAGGGTCAGAGAGAGAGGGTCAGAGAGAGGGTCAGAGAGGGTCAGAGAGGGTCAGAGAGGGTCAGAGAGAGGGTCAGAGGTCAGAGAGGATCAGAGAGGGTCAGAGAGAGGGTCAGAGTGGGAGGACTGACCTTGTCTTTTGCGGGTCCCATCTGAACCAGGGGTGACCTCTGCAGTAGCGAGGCGAAGCTGTCCGTGTGTCCGCCCGCAGAGCGCTGCTGCGCGGCTTGGTTCACGGCCTCCTCCCGCAGTCCCTCCTGAAGCTCCAGCGCCGCAGCGAACCCGGACCGAGACTTCTCCGGTGCAGAGTCCGAGGCGAAGTGACGGGAGCCAGGGCGCAGAGAGGAGCAGAGCCGCGGCCGAAACAAGCTCCAGAGACTCCGCCTGAGCCCGCAGTGCGCCGCCATCATGTGTCCCAGCATGCACCGCGGCTCAGGGTGTTTAATTTATTAAATCCACGGGGTGGCGCTGTTTCCTCTTTCCGTGTCTAATTTGCCACGTGTGTTTCTCTGCAAATAGAACAGCTTTTTTTTCATCTTTTTAATATATTTGTAAAAATAAAATCTGTGTTTTTGATGTGACAGTGTCAGAGTCCGGCCTGCAGGCGGCACTCTGCAGTGACGCACATGACGCAGTGACGCACATGACGCAATGACGCACATGACACAATGACGCACATGACGCAGTGACGCACATGACGCACAAACACAGTGACGCAGTGACGCTTGACGCACAGACACAAGATGGCGGCGGTGTGGGTCACGGCTCCGGTTCTCGGCCTCAAACTGCGGCCTCTCTCCGGCGTCTCTGCGGCGGCTCAGCTCCTGGAGGACTTCGAGCGGGACACGGTGAGAGTCTGACCCGAGTCTGGGAGGTTTAAGGCGGATTAAATGCCGTGATCAGGCCGATGTTAACACTTAAAATAACAGAAAAACTTCCAGAAGCCAAACAGGAACCTGCGTCTGTTTTGTGCTTCTCAGACTCATGAAACTCCAGACTGAGACTGTAGGTAGATTAAACCTCCTGCATGACTAAAACTTATGTGATTAAAGAGATGAAAACCCAGTGTAAAGTCCAGTCTGTTCCAGGTCTGTTCCACCTGTTCCACATCTGTTCCAGGCCTGTTCCAGGCCTGTTCCAGGTCTGTTCCAGGTCTGTTCCACGTCTGTTCCAGGTCTGTTTAACTCTGCGTTGAATGTGCAGGGCCTGTGTGACCTGTACGTCTTGTGTAATGGCCGTGTGGTGGACAGAGACCAGCCTCTGCAAAATGGATCCATCTATCACCTGGAACCACGGCTTCGAGGAGGCAAAGGAGGTGAGGACTGGAGCGGGGACCGGAGCGGGGACTGGACCGGACCCGGGAGTGGGGACCCGGGAGTTGTGACCCGGGAGCGGGGCCTGGACTGGGGACTGGACCAACTGGGACTCTCCCTGGACTCCTCCCTGATTCTCTGTCTAAATGTGGTGTGCAGGTTTCGGGTCGATGCTGCGAGCGCTCGGAGCTCAGATTGAAAAGACAACAAACCGAGAGGCATGTCGAGACCTGAGCGGAAGGAGGCTCCGGGATGTCAACCATGAGAAAGAGTGAGTACCCCAAAAAACACCCCAAAAACACGAGGCGGGTACCTTAAACACAGACCCCAATTGAGGAGTGCCCCGATCCTGGAACAGATAAACACCAAATAAAATAATACCAAGTAAACGTTCATGGGCTCTGTATAAATCCAGATCTAAAATCTCAGGTTAGAACAGCCGTGTGTGTTGAATGTTTCATGTTCTGAATGTTTCATGTTCTGAATGTTTCATGTTCTGAATGTTTCATGTTCTGAATGTTTCATGTTCTGAATGTTTCGGGCAGGATGGCCGAGTGGCTGAAGAAGCAGGCGGAGCGAGAGGCAGAGAAGGAGCAGCGACGACTCGAGCGACTTCAGAAGAAACTCGCCGAACCAAAGCATCATTTTACAGACGCCCAGTACACACAGCAGTGCCACGAGTTATCGGAGAGATTGGAGGACTCCGTTATCAAAGGTAAGGGCCAAAACAGGACCAAACACTACACACAGCAGTGCCTCGAGCTCAGTGAGGCTAGAAGACTGTTAAAGGGCCCCTGTTCGTCCTTGTTCACACTGTGCATCATTCACCCCAAACACCATGAGCCACATGAGAGTCCAGCAGCTCATCAAAGAACTCCACGAGCTTCAAGCGGACAGAAAACACACCCGGGCAGACGGACCCGGGCAGAGGGACCCGGGCAGACGGACCCGGGCAGACGGACCCGGGCAGAGGCACCCGGGCAGACGGACCCGGGCAGACGGACCCGGGCAGAGGGGACCGGGCAGAGGACCCGGCAGACGGACCCGGGCCACGGACCCGGGCAGACGGACCCGGGCAGACGGACCCGGGCAGACGGACCCGGGAGGACACTGGGGCTGATATTAAATTGATCCAAATTGCTTACAGATGTCTGATCTGAGTGCTTTTTGGCTCAGTTCCAAACACTTTTACTGTCGTAGTGAGCATTGTCATGGGTAACGTTAGGTCACAGCGCTGGCCCAGAGTCAGAGGGAATATCGAGAGTGCAGCCTGATGTGTTTTACGGAGACATGGCTGCGCGCAAGCACCGGTAAGAGCCGCGCGGGGGAGGCCTCGCTCTGCTCGTCAACCACCGCTGGTCCTAACCACATCACCGTAAAATAATAATAATGCCTTACACTTGTAATGCGCTTTATCAAAGCCTCTCAAAGCTCTACACTGAGTCATTATTATTCACTCCACACTTGGTGATGGTAAACTACTATTGTAGCCACAGCTGCCCTGGGGTAGACTGACGGAAGCGAGGCTGCCAGTTTGCGCCATCGGCCCCTCTGACCACCACTGATCATTCACGCACACACCACTTTCATACTAGGCAATGTGGGTGAAGTGTCTTGCCTAAGGACACAACGACAGAATTTGGTCCGAGCGGGACTCGATCCTCCGACCTTCGGGTTGGGAGACCAACGCTCAACCACTGAGCCACTGTCGCCCCAAGAAAAAAAGAACGGATCTGCAGCCCTGATGTGGAACTATGCTCTGTTGGATTACGTCCCTATAATTTGCCGAGAGAGTTCTCTCATGTTGTTTTTGTTGGAGTCTACACGCCCCCCTCAGCCCACCCTCACGGCGCCTGTGACTCCATTCACGCCGCTGTGGCCCGGACACAGACGGTTCACCCGACCGCTCTCATTGTGATTTCCGGGGACTTCAACCATGTTAGTTTGGACAAGACTCTCTCCCATTTTCACCAGTTTGTGAACTGTCCCACCAGGGAGGAAAGGACATTAGACCTTTGTTATGCTAATGTCAGGAGTGCATACCTGGCCACGCCACTGCCCCCACTGGGGGGGTCTGATCACGCAGCTTACCTCCCTCTGGTGAAGCGCCTCCCCCCCACAACAAGGACTGTGAGGAGATGGATGGATGAGAGCATGGAGATGCTACAGAGCTGTTTTGAGGAGACAGACTGGGCTGTACTAACAGAGCCACATGGAGAAGACCTGGATGGGCTGAACGACTGCATCACCAGCTACATCAACTTCTGTGAGGACTCAATAGTCCCAGCGAAAACTGTTAAATGTTATCCTAACAACAAGCCGTGGATTACCAAGGACATTAAAGCCACATTAATCAGAAAGAGGAGGGCCCACAGAGCTGGCAGCAAGGAGGAGGCCCGGTCTGCTCAGAAGGAACTGAAGGTGAAGCTGAGGAAGGCCAAACAGAGACACGGGAGGAAGCTGGAGGGGAGACTTCAGCAGAATAACATCAGGGAAGTCTGGAGCGGCATGAGAGCCATCACAGGACACAAGCCGACCAGAGGGAGAGGCGTGAGGAGGATGTGAACCAATGAGTTCAACATCTTCTTTAATCGCTTTGAACTGGCAGGGAAACGACCATCTCCAGCCCGTAGCCTCCCCCACCCCCCTCCCCCGCCCGCCTCCAGTAGAAGACTCTGCTCACACCTCCGACAGCTCCACCCCTCCCCCTCCTGACACCTCCACACGGACTGTCACTGAAGACCAGGTGAAGAGACAGCTGCTGAGACTCGGGGCTGGTAAAGCTCCAGGGCCTGATGGAGTGAGTCCCAGGGTCTTAAAGTGGAGGACTCCCTGGTGTCCTGGATTGTGGACTATCTCACTGGAAGACCACAGTATGTACGTTTACAGGGCTGTGTGTCGGACAGAGTGGTCAGCAACACCGGGGCTCCACAAGGGACAGTCCTCTCTCCCTTCCTCTTCACTCTCTACACCACGGACTTCAGCTACTGCAGTGAGACTTGCCACCTCCAGAAGTTTTCTGATGACTCTGCAGTGGTGGGATGCATCAGCGGTGGTGACGAGAGGGAGTACAGGACTGTTGTGGACAACTTTGTCACATGGAGTGAGAAGAACCACCTTCAACTCAACGTGACCAAGACTAAAGAACTGGTGGTGGACCTGAGGAGGACCAAAGCTCCTGTGACTCCCATCTCCATCCATGGGGTCAGTGTGGACGTGGTGGACGAGTACAAGTACTTGGGAGTGTACTTGGACAATAAACTGGACTGGAGCAGAAATGTGGAGGCAGTCTACAAGAAGGGCCAGAGCCGCCTCTATTTCCTGAGGAGGCTGAGGTCCTTTGACATCTGCAGGACGATGCTCAGGATGTTCTACGAGTCTGTGGTCAGTACCATCATGTTCGCTGTGGTCTGTGGGGCAGCAGTCTGCGCCTGAGGGACACTAACAGACTCAATAAGATCATCAGGAAGGCTGGTCATGTTGTGGGGGAGGAGCTGGACTCTGTTGTGTCGGACAGGAGGATGTTGACCAAAGTCAGGACTATTCTGGACTCTCCCCTCCACCCCCTCCACAAGGTGCTGGCCAATCAGAAGAGCTCGTTCAGCCACAGACTGTTACTGCCGCTGCTCCACTGAGAGACACAGGAAATCTGTCCTGTCGCCATCAAACTGTTGAACTCTGTGCTGTAATGAATCACTTACAATACTCCAATATTCCATTTGTACATAGATGTAAATAGTGTGTGATGTTGTGATGCTGAAATCTATTTATTTATTTCTAGACTCTATTTTATTCTATTTTTATATTTTATTTTTTTACTGTTTGCACTACATTTTATTCTATTCTTTAAATTTCTATTCTGTGGTTGTGGGATCTGTGAACTAAGAGAATTTCCCCTCGGGGATCAATAAAAGTGATTTTGTTTCTGATTCTGATTCTGCGCAGGTCGGTCCGAGGTCGGCCTCACGCTGCACTCGACCCGCTCCAGAGTGCAGGTGGAGCTGCTCCGACACCACCTGTTTACTGGGCTCTCGTTTCTGTGGGTCTCGTGCACATGAAGCGGGTTAGATCTTTTACTGTTGTTCTACTCTGATGATTCACACATCCTGTCCTCAGGTCTCCAGGCGTCCTGCAGTACTGGGGTCAGTGCTGGGGTCAGTGCTGGGGTCAGTACTGGGGTCAGTACTGGGGTCAGTGCTGGGGTCAGTGCTGGGGTCAGTTCCGGGGTCAGACCTGAGAGCTCCAAACGCCCGAGTGAAGACGGAGAGGGACCACTGAGAAAGAGGAGTCGCTGCAATGACCCCTTCACCTGGTGAGATCATAGACTGTTTATATAAATGGATGTAGCTAACCTGCTAGCCGCCGCGTTCCAAACAGGAAGTGCACATGGGCACGCTTTGGCTCCATTGACTTTGGTTCCAGTTCATTTTCTCTGTAAGAACTCTCCCTCAGTCGACTGTGACCCTGACCCCTGCACCTTGACCTCTGACCCAAACACCAACACTTTAGTTTTTGCTTCAAATGTTACTGAATAAATCTGTATTTATGAAATCAGTGCTGAGCCGTCTTAAGTTTTGTTTTTGAAAATGCCAAATTAAATTGAATCACGCTTATTTTTTTCCCTCATCGCCCGATTTAACACAAACCTTTGTGTCCAGGACCGGGCTGGACCTGATCTCCGACGACGACACGGACCAAGAGTCTGACTCAGAACCAGGGAGCGAGAGTCCTGGTCCAGAACTGGAACCAGACCCAGAGACAGGGGGTTCTGACCCGGTCTCTGCCTCAGTCTCTGCTCCACCCTGCGCTCCACATGGACCCCAGTCCTCCAACCCTGAAGACTCAGAGTCTGAGGTCCAAGAGCCAAACCAGTCCAGCTCCAGCAGCTCTGACTCCAGTCCTGACCCTCAGCCTGAGTCCAGACAGAGTCCGCCCCCAGAGGAGTCCAGACCTGAGGGAGACCCAGGGACGTCCAGTCCTGAGGTCCAGAGGAAACCCACAGAGTCCAGTTCTAGTCCAGAGCAGAACCAGAACCAGGACCAGACTCCAGATCAGGTAAAATGTCACCTACAGAGGGTCTTCTACATGTATCTCTATGGTGGATTGTTCAGCAGTTACCATGGAGACACAATGCACATGTTAGCAAATGTTGGCAAAAGTGAAACTTCAGAAAAAATCCAAACTGTGTTTAAAGAGCCCGAGTTCAGGAGCCTGTGGTCAACACGAACGTTCATGGTTCACAAGTTTGAGTGACTCGCTGAAGCTGTGGGCTAACGCTAATGCTAATGCTAATGCTAGCTAGCTTGTGATTGTAATGTTTTTTAAGAGGGACTTTTTCAACAGCTGAACTGATTTATGCTCAGTCACTTTAATCCAAGCTTCATTTTAACACAATCTTTAAAGTCTGAGTCCCAGAGCTTCAGACAGAGCAGTGCTTCAAGTTAGCATCAACATTCTCTGGACTCTGTCAGCTGTAAAGTGTCAGTAGGAGGAAGGGCATCTGACCTGATCTGACCTGTGCTCCTCCCTGTGTCCACAGCGCCCCCTGTTGGACCTGGACTCTGTCACGAGGCCCGAGGACCTGGAGGCTCTGGGTCTGAACGTCCTGAAGGAGGAACTGAAGAGACGAGGGTTAAAGTGCGGAGGAACTTTATCAGAGCGAGCCGCCAGACTCTACAGCGTGAGAGGGAAGAAGGAGGGAGAGGAGGAGCCAGGAGTGAGAGCAAAGAGCAAGAAGAGAGGGAAATGAGGGGGGGGGAGGAGGAGGAGGAGGAGGATGAGGAGGAGGAGGAGGAGGAGGAGGAGAGAGGAGGAGGAGGAGGAGGAGAGGAGGAGGAGGAGGAGGAGGACAGAGGAGGAGGAGGACAGAGGAGGAGGAGGACAGAGGAGGAGGAGGACAGAGGAGGAGGAGGACAGAGGAGCTTTATCAGACCAACCGCCAGACTCTACAGTGTGTGGAAGAAGGAGGGGCGGGAGGGAGTTGATGCTCCTGAAGACCAACACTCGACCCTGTGTGTGGAAAAGGGGCGGGGCGTTTGCGATGTCCATTTGTTGCCGTGTTCTGATTGGCTGCTCATGTTTTTATTTTAAATCTTTTTTGTATTTTTATATTTTAATGTGAATCTGCCCAAAAAGTGACACAAGACGCGTGAATCTGAGTTTTATTCAAAATAAATGAAATAAATACATCACTGAGTCAAGGACTTTGTGTTCAGTCCAAACGTCCCTGAGGTCCGGGCCTCGGTCTGGGTCAGATCCTGGTCCGGGCCTCGGTCTGGGTCAGATCCTGGTCCGGGCCTCGGTCTGGGCCTCAGATCCCGGGTCAGATCCCGGGTCAGGCCTCGGTCTGGGTCAGATCCTGGTCCTGTTTCTGGTTCCGTCTCTTCCGCGGAGGCAGCAGCAGACGGTCACGGCGGCGAGCACGGCCAGCGTTACCGCGGCGACAGCAACGAGCGCGTGCGTGAGGGCGTGCGCGTATGGAGCGGGCGTGCACGTGAAGGAGCCGTGAGCGTTCACGCAGCCGTGCGCACAGGGGGCGGGGCTTAGCGCGCACTCGTCGACGTCCTCACACACCGACCCCCCCTGAACCTGAGACCGGGGCCGCAGTCCGAGCACCCCACCACCTCCGGGTCCCCGAGCGGAGACTCGGACCGGTTCAGAGCCGGACCCCTCGGGTCTGGACTCGGGTCTGGACTCGGGTCTGGAGGAAAAACAGTGACATTTTAGTTTTAGATTTATTGACAAGGTCCAATCTCCTGCTTTATTTCTCCAAACACAACAACAGGAGGGACACACACGGGACGGGAGGGCATCTGACACACGGGGAGGGCATCTGACACACGGGGAGGGCATCTGACACACGGGGGCATCTGACACACGGGGAGGGCATCTGACACACGGGGAGGGCATCTGACACACGGGGAGGGCATCTGACACACGGGGAGGGCATCTGACACACAGGGGAGGGCATCTGGCACAGACCTGGTCCGGTCCAGGTCCATGTTCCCTGGACACACTGCAGTAGAAGAACTTCTCCAGACCAACATTCCACAGAGACTTTGTCCGGCTCCGAGTCGTCCAAAGACAGAGCACGAGACCTGGGGACCTGAGGGAGGGGACAGGGACGAGGACCGGGACCCTCAGGGACAGCAGAGTGCACAGGAGGACCTGTAGGGTCCAGACTCTGGTCCAGACTCTGGTCCAGACTCTGGTCCAGACTCTGGTCCAGACTCTGGTCCGACTCCGAGGCCAGAGGTGGATCAAGTCCCAAACTGGGTCCAGTTTGTTCTGGTTCTAAAAGGATCAAGAGAAACATTTAACAAATTTTGAACTAAATGTTTTATTTTAAAAATCTCAAAACCAAAATGATATTTAGAGAAAAATACCTGAGGACAGTTTATGGTCCACAGACCCACGTTCAGGTCCAGGACTGGGCCCAGGTCCGGGACTGGGACCAGGTCTGGTCTGGACTCTGATCGGGTCTGAAACAGCAGGAGATGAATCCGTTTGGTTTGGTGCAGATGAAATGTTCCAGAATAAAATCCGAGCCTCACCTCTGGATCGGCCCGGTCCATCAGGATCTAAACCTGGCGCAGACTCTTGTTCTGGAGGTCCGGGACTCGGCCCGGGTCTCGGCCCGGGACTCGGCCCGGGACTCGGCCCGGGTCTCGGCCCGGGACTCGGCCCGGGACTCGGCCCGGGTCTCGGCCCGGGTCTCGGCCCGGGACTCGGTCCGGGACTCGGCCCGGGACTCGGTCCAGTCCCGGGTCTGGACTTGGACTCTGGAGGTCCACAGATGAAGTGGTTCTTGTTTCTGCAGCTCTGTGAAACCAGACCCCAGGATCCTGAGCCCAGCGCCACAGCTCCACACCTGAAACACAAAAGTACTGAAGTAACACAAATACTACGACTGTAGTACTGTACTGCTGCTGGGATTATAAAAACTACTGTAGTACAGTAGTGGTGTGTATGAGGTACTCCGTGTAGTATTTTTGAGGTGCTCACCTGACGTTGGTGCAGGTGTCTTGAGGCTCCTCCCTCCAGGTGCTCAGCTCAGAGTCCCGCCTCCCGTCGACAAATCTGAACCAACAGACCAATCAGAATCAAGCAGATACACTACTGCTACTACTACTACTACTACTACTACTACTACTACTACTACTACTACTACTACTAGTTCTACTACTAGTTCTACTGCTACAACTACTGCTACTACAAGGCCAGTCCCGGTCCAGTCCCTGTCCCCGTCCAAACCTGGTCTAGTCCCCGTCCAGTCCCAGTCCAGTCCCGGTCCAGACCCACCTGAACCCCCTCTGGTCCAGATCCGGGACCACACACAGGTCTTTGGGTTTCTCGAGTCCGATCCAGAAGAACGCTGTGCTGTGATAGGTCAGAGCCGTCCTCAGCTCCTGATTGGTCCGTAGCAGCTCACTCAGCTCCTGATTGGTGGAGAAGGTGGCCAGGTCACCGTGGAAACAGGCGGCTCGAGCCTCTTCAAAGGTCAGCTGCTCTAGCCCCGCCCACCAGCCTTTGGCCAGTGGGAGGCCAAGGAGAAGGATGACAGACAGGTGCATGGCCCACCCCCCGATGACGTCACTCCTGATTCAGAAAATCATATATTTTGTGAAATTTATTTTTTATATTACTGCTACTACTTAATACATAGTAGTAGTAGTAATAGTAGCAGCAGTAGCAGCAGCAGTAGTAGTAGTAGCAGTAGTAGTAGTAGTAGCAGTAGTAGTAGTAGCAGCAGTAGTAGTAGTAGCAGTAGTAGTAGTAGTAGCAGTAGGAGTAGCAGTAGCAGTAGGAGTAGGAGTAGTAGTAGTAGCAGTAGTAGTAGGAGTAGCAGTAGCAGTAGCAGTAGCAGTACAGCAGTGTTCTGTTGTATGGTTCAAAGACATGGATCGTAGAATTCTCTGAAACTGAAGCGTTGCCAAAAAGCTGAAAAGGATCAGGGTGAACACAGCTCCTGGAACATCAGAAGAAGTAAGTCTAACACACAGGAAGTCTGAGTACCATCTCCAAAAGAGAAGAAGAAATATGGAAGATTCAAGGATTCAAAAATTCAAAAGGTCATACTTGACTGGAAGCCAAAAGGGAAGAAACAGGAAGGTGAGAAGCGGAAGCAACGGATTAAACAAATCGAAGAGGAGGTCAAGGCCCAAAATGTGTCACTAAACATCTCACAAAATCTAACAAATGAAGAATGGATCACAGTTCTCCAAGCACTGAAGGAAGATCCCTAAGTCCACTCCACAGAAGTCCACTCCACAGAGGTCCACTCCACAGAGGTCCACTCCACAGAGGTCCACAAAGGTCCACTCCACAGAGGTCCACTCCACAGAGGTCCACTCCACAGAGGTCCACTCCACAGAAGTCCACTCCACAGAGGTCCACTCCACAGAGGTCCACTCCACAGAGGTCCTCAAAGGTCCACTCCACAGAGGTCCACTCCACAGAGGTCCACTCCACAGAGGTCCACTCCACAGAGGTCCACTCCACAGAGGTCCACAAAGGTCCACTCCACAGAGGTCCACTCCACAGAGGTCCACTCCACAGAGGTCCACAAAGGTCCACTCCACAGAGGTCCACTCCACAGAGGTCCACTCCACAGAAGTCCACTCCACAGAAGTCCACTCCACAGAGGTCCACTCCACAGAGGTCCACTCCACAGAGGTCCTCAAAGGTCCACTCCACAGAAGTCCACTCCACAGAGGTCCACAGAGGTCCACTCCACAGAGGTCCACTCCACAGAGGTCCACTCCACAGAGGTCCACTCCACAGAGGTCCACTCCACAGAGGTCCACTCCACAGAGGTCCACTCCACAGAGGTCCACAAAGGTCCACTCCACAGAGGTCCACAGAGGTCCACTCCACAGAAGTCCACTCCACAGAAGTCCACTCCACAGAGGTCCTCAAAGGTCCACTCCACAGAGGTCCACTCCACAGAGGTCCACAAAGGTCCACTCCACAGAGGTCCACTCCACAGAAGTCCACTCCACAGAAGTCCACTCCACAGAGGTCCACAGAGGTCCACTCCACAGAGGTCCACTCCACAGAGGTCCACTCCACAGAGGTCCACTCCACAGAGGTCCACTCCACAGAAGTCCACAAAGGTCCACTCCACAGAGGTCCAGAGGTCCACTCCACAGAGGTCACTCCACTCCACAGAGGTCCACAGAGGTCCACTCCACAGAGGTCCACTCCACAGAGGTCCACAAAGGTCCACTCCACAGAGGTCCACAGAGGTCCACTCCACAGAGGTCTACTCCACAGAGGTCCACTCCACAGAAGTCCACTCCACAGAGGTCCACTCCACAGAGGTCCACTCCACAGAGGTCCACACAAGGTCCACTCCACAGAGGTCCACAGAGGTCCACTCACAGAGGTCCACTCCACAGAGGTCCACTCCACAGAGGTCCACTCCACAGAGGTCCCAGAGGTACTCCACAGAGGTCCACTCCACAGAGGTCCACTCCACAGAGGTCCACTCCACAGAGGTCCACTCCACAGAAGTCCTCAAAGGTCCACTCCACAGAATTCCACTCCACAGAGGTCCACTCCACAGAGGTCCACTCCACAGAGGTCCACTCCACAGAGGTCCACTCCGCAGAGGTCCACTCCATAGAAGTCCACTCCGCAGAGGTCCACTCCACAGAGGTCCACTCCACAGAAGTCCTCAAAGATCCACTCCACAGAGGTCCACTCCACAGAAGTCCACTCCACAGAGGTCACTCCAGAGAGGTCCACTCCACAGAGGTCCACTCCAGAGAGGTCCACTCCGCAGAGGTCCACTCCACAGAGGTCACTCCACAGAAGTCCTCCACAGAGGTCAACTCCACAGAGTCCACTCCACAGAGGTCACTCCACAGAGGTCAAAGGTCCACTCCACAGAGGTCCACTCCACAGAAGTCCACTCACAGAGGTCCACTCCACAGAGGTCCACTCCACAGAGGTCCACTCCACAGAAGTCCACTCAAAGATCCACTCCACAGAGGTCCACTCCACAGAGGTCCACTCCGCAGAGGTCCACTCCACAGAGGTCCACTCCACAGAGGTCCACTCCACAGAGGTCCACTCCACAGAAGTCCACTCCACAGAAGTCCACAGAGGTCCACAGAGAGGTCCACTCCACAGAGGTCCACTCCACAGAAGGTCCACTCCACAGAGGTCCACTCCACAGAATTCCACTCCACAGAGGTCCACTCCACAGAGGTCCACTCCGCACAGAAGTCCACTCCGCAGAGGTCCACTCCACAGAGGTCCACTCCATAGAAGTCCACTCCACAGAGGTCCACTCCACAGAAGTCCACAGGTCCACAAAGATCCACTCCACAGAGGTCCACTCCAGAGAAGTCCACTCCACAGAGGTCCACTCCAGAGAGGTCCACTCCACAGAGGTCCACTCCACAGAAGTCCACTCCACAGAGGTCCACTCCGCAGAGGTCCCACTCCATAGAAGTCCACTCCGCAGAGGTCCACTCCACAGAGGTCCACTCCACAGAGGTCCACTCCACAGAAGTCCTCAAGAGATCCACTCCACAGAGGTCCTCCACAGAGTCCCACTCCACAGAGGTCCACTCCAGAGAGGTCCACTCCACAGAGGTCCACTCCAGAGAGGTCCACTCCACAGAGGTCCACTCCACAGAAGTCCACTCCACAGAGGTCCACTCCACAGAAGTCCACTCCACAGAGGTCCACTCCACAGAGGTCCACTCCACAGAAGTCACTCCACAGGTCCACTCCACAGAGGTCCACTCCACAGAAGTCCTCAAAGAGTCCACTCCACAGAGACAGGGTCACTCCACAGAGGTCCACTCCACAGAAGTCGTCAACTCAGAGGTCCACTCCACAGAGGGTCCACTCCCACAGGTCCACAGAGGTCCACTCCACAGAGGTCCACTCCACAGAGGTCCACTCCCACAGAGGTCCACTCCACAGGTCCACTCCACAGAGGTCCACTCCACAGAGGTCCACTCCACAGAGGTCCACTCCACAGAGGTCCACTCCACAGAGGTCCACTCCACAGAAGGTCCACTCCACAGAGGTCCACTCCACTCCAGAGAGTCCACTCCACAGAGGTCCACTCCACAGAGGTCCACTCCACAGAGGTCCACTCCACAGAGGTCCCACTCCACAGAGGTCCACTCCACAGGTCCACTCCACTCCACAGAGGTCCACTCCACAGAGGTCCACAGAGGTCCACTCACAGAGGTCCACTCCACAGAGGTCCACTCCACAGAGGTCCACTCCACAGAGGTCCACTCCACAGAGGTCCACTCCAGAGAGGTCCACTCCACAGAGGTCCACTCCACAGAAGTCCACTCCACAGAGGTCCACTCCACAGAAGTCCCACTCCACAGAGGTCCACTCCACAGAAGTCCACAGAGGTCCACTCCACAGAGGTCCACTCCACAGAAGTCCTCAAAGATCCACTCCACAGAGGTCCACTCCGCAGAGGTCCACTCCACAGAAGTCGTCAAAGATCCACTCCACAGAGGTCCACTCCGCAGAGGTCCACTCCGCAGAGGTCCACTCCACAGAAGTCCACTCCACAGAGGTCCACTCCACAGAAGTCCACTCAAGAGGTCCACTCCACAGAGGTCCCACTCCACAGAGGTCCACTCCACAGAGGTCCACTCCACAGAGGTCCACTCCACAGAGGTCCACTCCACAGAAGTCCACTCCACAGAGGTCCACTCCACAGAGGTCCACTCCACAGAGGTCCACTCCACAGAGGTCCACTCCACAGAGGTTCACTCCACAGAGGTCCCACAAGGTCCACTCTGCAGAGGTCCACTCTGCAGAGGTCCACAGAGGTCCACTCCACAGAGGTCCACTCCACAGAGGTTCCCTCCACAGAGGTTCCCTCCACAGAGGTCCACAAAGGTCCACTCTGCAGAGGTCCACTCTGCAGAGGTCCACAGAGGTCCACTCCACAGAGGTCCACTCCACAGAGGTTCCCTCCACAGAGGTCCACAAAGGTCCACACCACAGAGGTCCACTCTGCAGAGGTCCACAGAGGTCCACTCCACAGAGGTCCACTCCACAGAGGTCCACAGAGGTCCACTCCACAGAGGTCCACTCCAGAGGTCTACTCCACATAAGTCCACAAGGGTCCACTCCACAGAGGTCTATCATTTTACGCAGATGATTGCCAGATTTATTTACCGATTTCTAAAAAAAGACAACTGCCCCCTGACACCCCTACTCGACTGTCTATGTGACGTCAAGGCTTGGTTGGCCCAAAACTTTTTAAAATTGAATGAAGCAAAGACTGAGGTTATACTGTTTGGCTCTGGCAGTATCCTCACGGATGTGGGACCTTTTCAAAATTATGTGCGTCCCTCAGTCACCAACCTTGGCGTCACCATAGACAGCGATTTTAAATTTGACAAGCAGATTAATGGTGTTTTTAAAATCGAGTTTTTTATCATCTGCGGCTTTTATCTAAAGTTAAACCGTTTTTATCTTTTAAACTTTTTGAACAAGGTCGTGCACGCTTTCCACGTCTCGTCTGGACTACTGCAATGCACTTTTTTCGGGCATTTCACAAAACTCGCTTTACCGACTGCAGATAGTCCAGAACTCTGCTGCACGACTTTTAACAGGAACCAAAAAACATGATCATATCACACACCAATTCTTGCGTCTTTGCACTGGCTTCCTGTTAATTTTAGAGTTAATTTTAAGATTTTTTATTGTTTGTTTTTTAAAGCTTTGAATGGACTGGCCCCGGATTACACATCGGACCTCATCCAGATTTACACCCCGGGGCGCGCTCTGAGGTCTGAGGGCCAGCTCCAGCTCGTGGTGCCTAAGACCGAGACTTAAAACCAGAGGGGACAGGGCCTTTTCTGTGGTTGGACCTAAACTGTGGAACGCCCTGCCCCCTCACGTTCAAACAGCTCCCACTGTCGAGTGTTTTAAGTCTCGTCTTAAGGGCCCACTTTTATTCTCTGGCTTTTTAGCACCGCGTGAGTTGTGTGGTCCTCTGTGTTTTTTATTTTTATGAGTTTTATTGTATTATATTGATTTTATGTACAGTTATTTATTTTTTTATTTTTTTGTACTTTTTATAGAGTTGCGCTTATTTGATTTTACTGGTTTTACTTTTGTAAGATTAGTGAAATTAAATGAGTATCTATGTATTTTCATTGTTCTTTTTATTTTTATTTTTAGTCACTGTGTCTCTGTGCAGCACTTTGGAAACAATTTGTTTATGAGATGTGCTATATAAATAAAGTGGATTGGATTGGATTGGACAGAGGTCCACTCCACAGAGGTCCACTCTGCAGAGGTCCACACTCCACAGAAGTCCACAGAGGTCCACTCCACAGAGGTCCACTCCACAGATGTCCACAAAGGTCCACTCCACAAAGGTCCCACTCCACAGAGGTCCACTCCACAGAAGTCCACTCCACAGAAGTCCTCAAAGGTCCACTCCACAGAGGTCCACTCCACAGAAGTCCTCAAAGGTCCACTCCACAGAGGTCCACTCCACAGAAGTCCACTCCATAGAAGTCCACTCCACAGAGGTCCACTCCACAGAAGTCCACTCCATAGAAGTCCACTCCACAGAGGTCCACTCCACAGAAGTCCTCAAAGGTCCACTCCACAGAGGTCTACTCCATAGAAGTCCACTCCATAGAGGTCCACTCCACAGAGGTCCACACTCCACAGAAGTCCACTCCACAGAGGTCCACTCACACAGAGGTCCACTCCACAGAGGTCCACTCCACAGAAAGTCCTCAAAGTCCACTCCACAGAGGTCCACAAAGGTCACACTCCACAGAAGTCCACTCCACAGAAGTCCACTCCACAGAGGTCCACTCCACAGAGGTCCACTCCACAGAGGTCCACAAAGGTCCACTCTGCAGAGGTCCACTCCACAGAGGTCCACTCCGCAGAGGTCCACACAGGTCCACTCCACAGAAGTCCACTCCACAGAGGTCCACAGAGGTCCACTCCACAGAGGTCCACTCCAGAGGTCTACTCCACATAAGTCCACAAAGGTCCCACTCCACAGAGGTCCACAGAGGTCCACTCCACAGAGGTCCACTCTGCAGAGGTCCACTCCACAGAAGTCCACAGAGGTCCACTCCACAGAGGTCCACTCCACAGAGGTACACTCCACAGAGGTCCATTCCACAGAGGTCCATTCCACAGAGGTCCACTCCACAGAGGTCCACTCCACAGAAGTCCACAAAAGTCCACTCCACAGAAGTCCACTCCACAGAGGTCCACTCCACAGAGGTCCACTCCACAGAAGTCCACTCCATAGAAGTCCACTCCACAGAGGTCCACTCCACAGAAGTCCTCAAAGGTCCACTCCACAGAGGTCCACTCCACAGAGGTCCACTCCACAGAGGTCCACTCCATAGAAGTCCACTCCACAGAGGTCCACTCCACAGAGGTCCACTCCACAGAGGTCCACTCCACAGAAGTCCTCAAAGGTCCACTCCACAGAGGTCCACAAAGGTCCACTCCACAGTCCACTCCACAGAAGTCCACTCCACAGAAGTCCACTCCACAGAGGTCCACTCCACAGAGGTCCACTCCACAGAGGTCCACAAAGGTCCACTCTGCAGAGGTCCACTCCACAGAGGTCCACTCCGCAGAGGTCCACACAGGTCCACTCCACAGAGGTCCACTCCATAGAAGTCCACTCCACAGAGGTCCACAGAGGTCCACTCCACAGAGGTCCACTCCACAGAGGTCCACTCCAGAGGTCTACTCCACATAAGTCCACAAAGGTCCACTCCACAGAGGTCCACAGAGGTCCACTCCACAGAGGTCCACTCTGCAGAGGTCCACTCCACAGAAGTCCACAGAGGTCCACTCCACAGAGGTCCACTCCACAGAGGTCCACTCCACAGAGGTACACTCCACAGAGGTCCATTCCACAGAGGTCCACTCCACAGAGGTCCACTCCACAGAGGTCCATTCCACAGAGGTCCACTCCACAGAAGTCCACAAAAGTCCACTCCACTTCCAGAATCCACTCCACAGAGGTCCACTCCACAGAGGTCCACTCCACAGAGGTCCTCCCAAAGATCCACAAAGGAGTACCCTTCAGACCCATTGTATGTAGTGTTGATTCTATCACAGATCATGAGGCCAAACATCTGAAGTCCATCCTGGCTCCTCTGGGCAGCACCATATTGAGACGCAGCAGAATTTATGAGCAAAATCAAGCATCTCCAGTTTGATCCAGATGAGACCATGGTTTCATTTGATGTTCTCTCTTTCTAATGTATCTCCACGTCAGTGTCGGTGGAGGCTGCACAGAGGAGACGACTGCAGGAGGAGACTAAGATAAGAGAACCAACCAACCTGACACGGATCAAATCTGCAAACTACTGGAAATTTGTCTTAATACCACATATTTCCAGTTTAGAGGAAACTTCTACAGGCAAATCCCCTGCTGTGCCATGGGCTCACCGCTCTCCTATTATGGCCAACGTAGAAAGTCCTCTCTGCTTGTGGAGATCCAAAATGGTCCTTCAGTAGATCCAAGAGAGACAAAAAACAGGACAACAGAGAATCTGTTATTCAAACGGTCAAATTTTCATACAGCACTTTTCCACCTTCAAGGCTCTTTACATCAAGGAACCACACACACACACACACACACACACACACACACACACACACACACACACACACACACACACACACACACACACACACACACACACACACACACACACACACCACACACACACACACACTTTTTTGTGCACACAGACACTGGGGGCGAGGTGGGATGAGTGTCTTGCCAAAGGACACACCTGACAGCATTCATCTGTGAGGGTTGGAATTGCACCTCCAACCTTTTTTACACCATTACGTTGTCAGTGGATCTAACCACTCAACCAATGATGTTTATGTAGAGAGCGGGATTTGAACCGCCAACCTTCAGATCAGTGACAAACACCAACTGAGCCACTGTCGCCCCATTAAAACTACTACTGCTAATACTATAAATACTATAGTATTAGTATTTATGCAAATATTACAACTACTACAACTACTACATCAAATACTACAAAAACAACTGCAAATATTACAAGTACTACTGTTAAATGGGTACATCTATTACTGTACATTTTATTTAGTACTGCAAATACTACAACTACTATTGTGTACTGGTTCATTTTATTTGTATCAAATTTAACCCCTTGTGTCAGATGCCCTCCCACATCTTGACGTTCTGCTTCGTTTTGAATCCTAACCACAAATGTTCAAATCTGCACAAATATACATGTAATATATGTGCAATACATATGCAGTATATGTGCAATACATGTGCAATACATATGCAGTATATGTGCAATACATGTGCCATACATGTGCAATACATATGCAGTATATGTGCAATACATGTGCAGTATATGTGCAATACATGTGCCATACATGTGCAATACATATGCAGTATATGTGCAATACATATGCAGTATATGTGCAATACATGTGCAATACATATGCAGTATATGTGCAATACATGTGCCATACATGTGCAATACATATGCAGTATATGTGCAATACATATGCAGTATATGTGCAGTTTACCTGCAGGACAGCAGCAACTCTTCAAATCATTTCATACTGTCAACATATGTAAGAGTATATATTACTCTTACATATAACTTCAGTACAGTATATTACTCGAGAAAGCGTACTGTTACACTGTACAGTATATTAATCAAGAGTATTTTAAAAAGAATATACTACCCACCTCTGGTCCTGATGCAGTCCTGGGTCAAATGTTTAGTCTGGTTCAGTTCAGATTTTCTGGATTCTAAACCATCCTCTAGTCGGGACTCTGGACTCTGGATATTGGTCCCTGGTCCCTGGTCCCTGGTCCCTGGTCTCTGGTCCCTGGTCCCTGGTCTCTGGTCCCTGGTCTCTGGTCCTGGTCTCTGGTCCTGGTCCCTGGTCCCTGGTCCCTGGTCTCTGGTCTCTGGTCTCTGGTCTCTGGTCTCTGGTCCCTGGTCCCTGGTCTCTGGTCTCTGGTCCCTGGTCTGGTCTGGTCCCTGGTCCCTGGTCTGGTCCCTGGTCCCTGGACTCGTCCCTGCCCAGAGACCAGACCGGGTCCTGCTCTGGCCCTCCCTCAGTTTGTGGGACAGGAAGTGAACAGAATGAGACAGGAAGTGTGCGCGGGTCTGATAGGAGGACTTCCTGTCGGACTGGACCTGGACCGGATCCGTTTGAGTTTTTCCTCTGATTGGTCAGATTCAGAATGTGATTTAATCAGACGGAGTCGTTCTCCGAGAGCCGCCCCACAAAGAGTCACACAAAGAGTTAAGGAAAAGTCTTGTGGTTCAAGGAGAACATGAAAAATGAATCTTTTCTGTGGCGTCGTCAAAGTCTGATCTGGTCAAGTCTCTGAAGCAAAGTGGGGCCGCGGTTGTGTCCCTAGGCAAGACACTTAACCCACATCGCCTAGTCTGAAAGTGGTGCTGCGTGTGGGGAGAGGATGGTGCAGATTGGCAGCCTCACTTCTGTCAGTCTGCCCCAGGGCAGCTGTGGCTACAATAGTAAATTACCACCACAGTGAATGAACAGAGAAGAAAATTAACAGAAAGAAACTCCAGTAAAACTTACTCAGAGTACGTGGTTTTAAAGAGTAAACTCACTAAACTTACTCAGAGTACGTGGTTTTAAAGAGTAAACTCACTAAACTTACTCAGAGTACGTGGTTTTAAAGAGGTCACTAAACTTACTCAGAGTACGTGGTTTTTTAAAGAGTGTCCACTAACACTGAGTACGTGTGTCTCACTAAACTTACTCAGAGTACATGGTTTAAAGAGTAAATGTCCACAACACTGTCCATGTCCAACACTGTCCATATGTCCAACACTGTAATTGTCAAGTCCAGTTACCGATGTCCAGCTTTTATGAAGAGCGAGTCATTTATGAAGAGCGAGAACAGTGTTGGGGACAGAACATCCCCTTGTTTTACACCAGTAGGTTTAGGAAAGTAACTCAGTCCTTAAATCTTTCACTTGGACACGTCCCACACAGTCCGCACACGGGGATTTGAACACGTCCCACACAGTCCGCACGCGGGGATTTGAACACGTCCCACACAGTCCGCACACGGGGATTTGAACACGTCCCACACAGTCCGCACGCGGGGATTTGAACACGTCCCACACAGTCCGCACACGGGGATTTGAACACGTCCCCACACAGTCCGCACACGGGGATTTGAACACGTCCCACACAGTCCGCACACGGGGATTTGAACACGTCCCACACAGTCCACACACAGTCCTTTCTTAAGATCCACAGAACAAACAGAAGTGGACTTATTTTCAGCCAGTCGATCTCACTAAAGTTGAAACTGTGTAAATATGATCAATACAAACTCTGTGTTTTCTAAATCCATTTTGTTCATCCACCAACAATTCTGTGTTTTCAAGAAACTGTGTCAACCTGGCATTTAGGAAACTGGAATAGATTTTATAAACTGTACTTAAAAGACGTATAATTAAGAGGCACTCTGGGATCATCTTTTACCGGACTTAGGACTGGGTTTGATTATAGATTTGTGCCACGTTGAGGGGACAATACCATATTCAAAACAAAACTTAAATAAACAAAAAAGAACGTTCAAAAGATGTGGGTATTTTAAACACTTCATTTGAATTTCTTCTACTTTCAGGGCCTTCCTTAGTTTTGCCTTATTCAGAGCGTTGCTCACTTCCTCCAAGGTAATATTAGAGTTTAGGGATGATGCATTCTTTCTGTGAGTGTGGCTTGCCTTTGCACAGATCTGACCTGGAAATTGGCCTGGTGCTCCACTCACAAGATGGCCGCCGCATTTGCCATGGCAACATAACCCACAGTTTATGAAGGGCTTATAATACTTCATCAGAAAAATGACAGTGCAGCTTTAAACCCGCCTCAATTTGTCTCCATGGAAACATAAAACACAGGGTCTGTGGGACAAATACAGGTTTATCTCATGGTCAGAGGTCAGCAGAGGTCAGGGGTCAGCAGAGGTCAGGGGTCAGGGGTGAGAGGTTAGATCTGTGAGAGTTTTCATTTCAAAGGTTCAGAAATGTGGATGAGAAAAGCTTGTGTCTTTATTAAATAAAAATAATTTCTACATTAAATAAGAGGAACCCTGGAGGATGCACCGATCCAGCCGTTTCTGCTCCGATACGTCCGATATAATACGACTCCGATACTACAGTATCGACGTTATGGATCTGTTATTTATCTCTGAGGTAACGACTCAACCACTTTATGTAAATAAAGTTCAAACATTATGAGACTTTGTGGAGTAAATAGTCTTCAACATGTATGTGTCCACCCAGGATATCGACTGAACCGATATGTGGAAGCCGATACCTGACCCAGCGTATTCTTCAGGACCGGCGCCGATACCTGATCCATTATCGGATCGGTGCATCCTCAATTTGTAACGTACAGTACAATTATAATCTACTTTTGATCAAATTTTTTCATGTTTTTGTCCAGGTTCAGGACCAGGTCTCGCTCAGTTTTTGCGGTGGACGGTTCAGTCCTCTCCAGCCCATTCTGCCACTGTGTCCTTGAGCAAAACACTTCACCGGAATCAACCGAGTCCATAAGATCCTGGTTTAGTCGCAGTTCAGTTCTGGTTGTGGGTTAGAATCCCGGAGGGTTCCAGGAGCAGGTCTGTAGACTCTGGACTTCCTCGTAGCACTGGACTGTGTCTCCGGGCTTAAAATCCACGTCTCCGTCAGCAGAGAGTCCACAGTCCATCCCCGACTTCACCGAAGACACATCGTCCTTATGGTGCTTCAGAGCAGACAAGGACCCTGCACAGAACAGAGACCGGGTTTAGGCCCGGTTTAGGCCGGGTTTAGGCCGGGTTTAGGCCGGGTTTAGGCCGGGTTTAGGCCGGGTTTAGGCCGGGTTTAGGCCGGGTTTAGGGAGATCTGAACAGGTTTAGAGGAAAATCTGAACCAGTCTAAACGAGGAGAATTTGAGCCAGCTTTGAGCCGGTCTAGACCCGGTCTGGAGCACATACCCTCCCACAGGACTAGCGCCCCCCTCAGGACTCTGAAGTGGTGTAGTCCAGGAAAATCTCTGGACTGCAGTCGGCCACCGGGACTTTCCGAATTCCCCCAGAGACCTCGAAGACCGTCTAGAACACGGTCTGGAGCAACATACCCAACCCACAGGACTAGCCGCCCCCTCTAGGACTCTGAAGTGGTGTTTGTGGGTCCAATTGACTCCAGAGGGACTCTGCAGCCGGCCACCGGGACTTTCCTCTTCCCCACAGAGACCTCGAAGACCGCGAGAACACTGGCCTCTCTATCTTTGAAACTTTTTAACACAACGCCGAGGTATAATTATATATTACGCCGGGGTTACAATATAATTATAGATAGTATATACAGTTAATTTGTGGGCTTATATTCATATGACTCCAGAGGATATATAATTGACTTTTTTTTTTTTTTTTTTTACTTGGCCAATTTATATAATATATATATATATATTTATAATTATATAGATTATTGTGGTATTTATAATATATATATTATATAAATATAATTTTATATATATCTTATATATATATATATACACATATATATATATATACATATATATATATATACATATACATACACACACTGTGTGCGCAATTATTAAGCAAGTTGTAGTTTTGAGGATTAATTTTGTTATTGTACAGCTACAGTGCTCTTGGTCAATCCAAAATGTTCTTAAGAGAGTATCTACATGTAAACCATTATTAGGCAACTATTAGTGTGCAGAATTATTATCCAACTAAATGAAAAACAAAGATTTTCCCATCTCACTTGTTTATTTTCACCTGTTAAAGTGAGAATAATAAACAAACTCAAAATTTTAAAAAAAATAAACATTTGTGAAAAAACAAAAAAACCCCTCAGTGACCAATAGAGCCACCCTCCTTTTCTTTTCGATAACAGTCTCCAGCCTTTCATTCATGGAGTCAGTCAGTTTCTTGATCACATGAGAATCAACTTTTTGTGGCACAACCACAGCCTCCAGACACTGTTCAGAGTGGAACTGTTTTCACTGTAAATGTCATGTTGTGTACATATACACACACCGCGGAGGGTGAGGAGGAGATTTTTATTTCATAGAAGTTGTAAGTCTAGAGTTTGAATGAAGTTGGTCTGAAAGGCCAAACACACAAATGTAAGGACTCTGAAAGGAATGGAGAAATGGCTGGGCTCATTGATACTTAAAGGGGCTGATGACCGGACCTTTCCCCCACGAGCTCTGGAACCCAACTCCTTGAGAGGGGCTGGACTCTCCATTTCTCTAGCGTTGCCCACGGGGAGCGGCGGTGAGCTGGTGTGGACTCATTGCCCCACATCTCAGTTGCCTCATGTTGGGGTTCACCCTGATGGACGAGAGGGTCGCGCCCCTGCGCCTTCCAATCGGGGACAGGTCTCTCAATTTTGTGTCGGCCTACGGGCCGAACAGCAGTGCAGAGTACTCAGCCTTCTTTCCTGGGAGTCCCTGGGAGGGGTACTAGACAGTGCACCGACCTGGGACTCCGTTGTTCTCCTGGGAGACTTCAATGCCCATGTGGGTAACGACAGAGGCACCTGGAGGGGTGTGATCCGGAAGAACGCCCTCCCTGATCTGAACCTGAGTGCTGTTCTGTTATTGGACTTCTGTGTCACAGTTTATCCTTAACAAACACCATGTTCAAGCACAAGGTCCATCAGTGCACGAGGCACCAGGACACTCTAGGTTGGAGATCGATGGTCGTAGCTGTGGTTGTAAGGTCTGCGGTGCTTGCCATGGTGGCAACCTCTGAACCCGGTTGTGGACACTGGAAGTAAGGGATGCCGTCAGGCTGAAGGAGTCCTGTCGAGCCTTGTTGGCTTGTGGGACTCCTGAGGCAGCTGACGAGTACCGGCAGGCAAAGCGTGCTGCGGCTCGTGTGATCACAGAGGCAAAAACTCAGGGTTGGGAAGAGTTTGGGGAGGTCATCGAAGAGGACTATCGGACTATCTCAAAGAGATTCTAGCAAACCGTCCGACGCCTCAGGAGGGGGAAGCAGTGCTTCACCATTTTACAGTGTGGGTGCAGAGCTGCTGACCTCGACTGGGGATGTTGTTGGATGGAAGAAGATAGAATACTTTGAGGACCTCCTCAATCCCACTGTCACTTCTTCCAAGGAGGAAGCAGAGACTGGGGACCCGGAGGCGGACTCGTCCATCACCCTGGATGAAATCACTGAGGTGGTTGGCAAGCTCCTCGGTAGGGATGGGACAATATTAAAAGTTAGAATCACGATTATTGTGACCAAAATAATCGTGATTAATGATATCATCATAGTTATTAAACCAAGGCAGTATAAGGTCCTCACATGTGCACACCAGGTCCTTTGTATTGTGGCGTAGACAAAACAAAAGATGTGTTGTCTACATATTTGGACACCAGAACCATCATGGTTGTTGTAAAACCATGTGCCGCTGTGCAAACTGTGCACTGAGCTGTGCAAAATGCTGTTCAGCTAGCGCTGACCTAGCGATAGCAAAATCGTCAAAAACACGGATTCATACAAATCCAAACTAACACAGACTACATTCAGTAGTTTATTTCATGGTGCGTTACTTGAGATTTTCAGCTCAAGCTTGTCAAACGATGCAGGATGTTTGTGTCGTAAATGTTCGTGTAAGTTGCTGCTGTTTGGGGCTGTATCTTTTTTACTTCATGCTCTGCCCACGAGACATGACGGTGACTGAGGTGAAGAACCATCCCCGATTCAGAACAGGCACAGAGGTGTCATTGCTATGACAGAGCGCCTCCTTGTGGACAAACACCAGAACTAACATCTAAACATTGTATTGAAACTGGAAACATGAGGCAGTCTTTTGACGTAAAGGCGATTATAATCATGTGTGATGATTGCGACTATTAAAAAATAACATTTTTTTAATCGCAATTAACGATATTACGTCTCTGCAACATCGTGTGGCGATCGGGGATAGTAGTGGTGATCCCTTTAAGAAGGGGGACAGGAGAGTGTGTTACAACCACAGGGGAATCACACTCCTCAGACTTAAGGTCTATTCCAGGAGCTGGAGAGGAGAATCTGACCGTTAGTCGAACCTCAGATCCAGGAGGAGCAGTGTGGTTTTCGTCCTGGTCGTGGACACTGGACCAGCTCTACACTCTCCATCAGGTCCTCGAGGCTCATGGGAGTTTGCCACAGTCCACATGTGTTTTGTGGATCTGGAGAAGACATTCGACCGTGTCCCTCGTGGTGTCCTTTGGGGGGTGCTCTGGGAGTATGGGGTCCGGGGCCCTTTGCTCAGGTCTGTCCAGTCCCTGTGTGACCGGAGCAGGAGATGTGTTCTCTGCAGTGAGTCAGACTTGTTCCTGGTGCATGTTGGATCCACCAGGGCTGCACTTTGTCACCGGTTCTGTTCATTATATTTATGGACAGAATTTCTAGGTGCAGTCAGGGGCCAGAAGGGGTCTGGTTCAGGGGCCGGAGGGGGTTCGGTTCAGGGGCTGGAGGGGACCTGGTTCAGCCACAGGATCATCTCTGCTGTTTGCAGATGATGTTGTCCTGATGCTTCTTGGAGCCAGGACCTGCAGCACTGGGGCAGTTTGCAGCTGAGTGTGAAGCGGCTGGGACAAGAATCAGCTCCTCCATGGTTGTCAACTGAAAAAAGACGGCGCCCTCTCTGGGTGAGGAGTCTCTGTCTCAGGTGGAGGAGTTCAAGAATCTTGGGGTCTTATTCATGGGTGAGGGAAGGAAGGAGCGCGAGATTGACATTTGAATCGGTGCAGTGTCTGCAGTGATGTCGCTGTATCGTCTGTCGTGGTGAAGAAGGAGCCGAGTCCAAAGGCAAAGCTCCTGGATTTACCTCAGTCGAGTTCACCTCAACTATGGGTCATGACTCTGGGTCATGAAAGGACAATATCACAGATACAGCGGCCTGAAACTGAGGTTTTCCTCACAGGGTTAATCCTGCTTTAGTCCTGGATCAGAGGCAAGAAGAGAGACCTTGTTGCGGATTTTAAGTTTAACCCACTGTTCTTCTGTCAACAACTTGTTCAAACAGCAGCTCTGCAGTGACTTTTACACCAAATCGTACAGGAATCGGAGCGCTTTTACCCAGT
>JAIEZT010000462.1:49459-99805 GCA_019594935.1 Periophthalmus modestus | reverse complement strand
GTTTGGGCCTTGTGATCCGGACGTCTTGATTTTTGTCTTTATTTTCGTCGGGGCAGTAAGGGTGGTTTTTTGTTACGTATGGATAGGGGTGCCTGTCCAGCGCCACCAACCTATTGTTTACTTTGGCCGGCCCACCATGGCCTTTTCCTTTGTTACTTTGGTTCGTTGTTTGGGCATGGGTTTAATAAGGTTTGTTTTTTCTTCACCTGTTTTTTCCTCTTTTTTTTGACAAAACCCGAAAGCCTTTAAAAAATCAACACTTCACCCTCACCTTGTGTTCCCGCGCCTTTATAAATATTTTGATCCTGTTGGGTCGTCACAACCTTTTTTTTAAGAACGCCTTGTGTTTCCCTGAAGCGAGCAGTCCAGAACAGCCCCTGTTCCTCCAACTGTGTACTAAGTCCTGTTATTCCACCTAATATGTCCTGTTCTCCTTCATAAACACAGAGGTCACAACACCAAAGTCTCCTACCAGACTGAGGCTGCTTCATCCCTGTCGCTCGCCAACGCTCTTTCCAGAGCCACCATTTCCCACAACCGCCCTGAAATGTCCTGTGTTTGATTAAAAGACAACACGGACTTCCACTACAATTATTTTCGTCACTTGTGTTTAAGTCTCTCCGCGGCAGTCTTGAAGCATCACTAAACTCGGACTCATAGTACTCCCATTGATCTGTTAATATGGGTTTAGTTCACGCTGTTTGAGCTGCGGTCCTTGGGCGCGAAGCCTCTAAAACAGTGGAAGTATAATGTGCGCAGCATGGCCTACGTAGCCACAGAACAACAACAAACAAGTTACTAAGAAGGGCTGGCTGCTGCAGTCTGCTCAGTGACAGGTAGGGTGTTACTAAGGACACCATGATGCTCTCAAACAGGGCAGAACATGAAAGAAGACAGGATATTGGAATATATTTCAAAAACCTATTTAACTATACTTTGGACATACGATGATTTTAGATTTTAAACTTTCTGCCCCGACTACCTGTCACTGAAATGGAATACGCTGTTTCAACGTTCTATTCTCATATTACGTCTTTACTATCATTTATCAAAAACACAAACTTAAGAGCTGAATAAAGGCAAGTTCTGTGGCAAACGCTCCCCCTGAAAACCTTACCATAGCACCACTTTTAACTTTTGTAAGCCTTTTTTTTCCTTATCCCCACTAAATCAGAGTACAGGGCATTTTCGTATGCATTATGTGCTGTACCTTGGCCATTTACCATCTTAGTGGAAACTCTAGTTGATTTGCAGCCGTGTGAGACTAAAACTGTGTTAAACTTGTGCTGCTGACGGAGAGGTAGAGACTGACCTGTGGTCTTGTGTTAGTGACTTGGACACATCTGGAGGGGTGGATTTTAGTGAAGTGTAAGTCCCTCTTCTTCCTCAAGCCCCAGCTTTTCTTTATTACTATTATGATTTTCAGAACGCACACTTTTTACTTTTGTTGTGTTAACATGTTGTAGCAGTGATGGAAACATTTTACTGTTGCAACCAAAAACTGGTAGACCGTCTCCTTGTGAGAGTAAACGTCTAAAGGATCGTGGCTCACTGACACAAGATAAAGCTCCAGTTTTTGAACCTTTTGAGTCTGTGAAACTGGACTCCGGGACCGGGGGCAGCGTAGAAGAAGGTCCTTTAAAGTGTCTGACATGTTTCAATCCACGCTTCCCCTTCTGTCCTCTCCAAGTCCTCTGTTGGTGTTAGGGCTCCAAGATGAATCACAATCAAAATGCAGCTTGAATGACGCAATTAGCAAATCGCAAAAGCTGCAAATGTGGAAGCACCTCTCCAAGAAACAAGAACATATCCTGTATTATTCTGCTAAAAAACTGCCAACCTCGTAGCATACATCTGTACAAACATGTTCTATAACAGCTTTTTCTATTAGTTTTGTCATCAGTCTTTATTATTTCCGGGTCTCTCGACGCAATTAAATCATGAACTTAACAAAATCCTATAACCACAAAGCTCGTCAGAAAAAACAGCAATGACACATTTTTTTTCAGGAATTGTTTCGCCTCATGCTGCGGCGGTTTAAACATGTTGAAAATGGACGTCTTCTACAGGCGCCAGACAAACGAGTGTTTATAGATACCGTAACAATTCACCTCAGCATCAGAACATTTACTTATTTATTGTAAAATCAGCTGTGCTCTGTGTACACGAGCGCTGACAGTTTTCTCCTTTGGCCCCAGGCTAATTAAGTCTGTTTTTGTCGTCGCTGCCAGTGGGGACAGATCCTGTTTCTAAACCTTTCCCTGCTGCACATTTGTTTGGTACAATGAGAATTTATCCAGAGATTTACAGTCTGTTGTCCATCAGCCGTCAGGATTAGTGAAGAAGAGTCTGTAAGTGTGGATCCAAAGCACGTGACGAGGAAACGGCTCGGCCCATTAGTGCTTCTTCAAAACTATTTAGAGCTTAACATTTACGCCAGTCAAACCTGTGGACACACTTTGATAGTTTGGGTTTTTTTTCAGAACTATTCACGTCTAAGGCATCATAAAGATTAAGGAACACAAAATAAAAAGTGTGACAAACTCAAAACATCTTCTCCCGTAAATTTCGGACAATAAGCTGCTCTCCTTTGAACCCTGCGGCCCATACGATGATGTGGCTAATTTATAGATTTTTACTGGTTTAATGTCCACCGAGGGCGCTCTCTAACAGTAAAGAAGATTATGCGCTGAAGAATACACAGCCTCAACATGGAAAACACACGAAGAAATGAGTCAAAGAAAAGAAATAGAGCCACTGCACGAAAGTTTTGACCATTAAAGAAGGAAATAGAGCCACTGCATGAACGTTTGACCATTAAAGAAGGAAATAGAGCCACTGCACGAAAGTTTGACCTAAAAGAAGGAAATAGAGCCATTGCACGGAAGTTTGGCCTTAAAGAAAGAAATAGAGCCACTGCACCAGCGTTTGACCATTAAAGAAGAAATAGAGCCACTGCACGAAAGTTTGACCATTAAAGAAGGAAATAGAGCCACTGCACGAAAGTTTGACCTAAAAGAAGGAAATAGAGCCACTGCATGAATGTTTGACCATTAAAGACAGGAAATAGAGCCACAAAACGTTTGACGTCAATGGCCCTGTGACATTAGAGGCGACAGCGGGAAGACAATTTAGTCAATGTAAAAAAGACAACAAAAGCTTCAGAGGAAATAAAAGCAGATGCTCGTGTTGGGGCTGTTTTTATTTTCTAAACATGCAGGTTGTTCATCCTGTGTTGGTGCCGATTTTCAGGCACAGTTTCTTAAATTAAAACTCATAAAAAACCTCCGTGTACCATCTTTTCTGTGTAAATATCTCATGTTACATTGTATTTGTAGCATGCGGCGCTCTATAGTCTGACTTTTACGATATATTAGTTTCCTCAAAATAGCCAGGCTTTGTTTGATCCCTGCTTAAACACGCCTCGCACAGCCGTGACTTAAACCATTTCAGGTGACTCAATATCCATGTACAAAGCAGTAATCGTACAGAAAAATTGAATTAGGAGGTGTGTTCAGCGTCTGACTGGTTGTGTGCGGTTTCTATTATCAGTGTCCTCTAGTCTCAGACTCATTGTTTTGCCTGGTTACTTTACACTGACTTTCCAGATCCAGCCGTGGGCTCCATTAAACTTCAAAGTGAGCTGGTTTGTGTGCATGCTTACTATTCAATAAGAGTTTTCTTCCTCCAAATGGGCTTCGTCTACTTCCTGCCCTTTTGATCAAAACAATAAAACATCCAGGCCTCAAGGTGCACCTAAAGCGAGTATTTCACTTCAAAGTGCGGCTGCAATGTATCAAGGGCGTTTGGATTGTACTGCGCCTGGTCCCGGTGTTGTGGCGTCTCCGTCAGAGGTTTCATAATGGCTTTTAATTGGCTTATACCCGAGCAGCAAGATATTGTTTATGCAACATTTTGAGCAATTGGTTTTAAAGTGTCAGACTGTGTGTAATGCAGTACAGTGGTTCTCAAACACGTGGTTATGGCGGTTTTCCTCTGCAGATTAGATATTTACAGTCACGTTATTATCCTCATTTGGTTAGTCCACGTTTAGAAGTAGTTGTATCCGTTTTGTGGCCCTGTTTTTACACCTTGTTTGAGCCCAATGTCCACCACCCTCCACGTGACATTTAAGTCATGCACAGTGATGGTTCACACGATCGATTGTGCTAAGATGAAACTTTGCCTGAGCGAATATTCAACTTTAGGCTCCATGTGGTAATGTCACTTTAGCTGGGTTAATTTGCACAACATAGCAGCTCACCTTTAGTAGTAGCCCGCTGGTTTGGAGTGGGATGTGTTCAGGAAATTACCCAAAAAGACAGGCTCTGATCGTGTAATTCTACTTATTCAAAAAGTAGTATATGCCAGAGTCCTGTGTTTTCTTTGAGCCAATGTGAGAAAAAGACGGGACGGAACGAAGGAGTACATCGACATAACCTGGCAAATGAAGGAGAAACATACATAAGTTTATGCTCCTCCCTCTGTCCCCCACACATCACCAATAAACACTCATCACCTGAGCAGCAAGGAGACAAGTCTAACCAGGGCATAGCCGCGTGCGAACTACTTTGATAAACGGTTTTAGCTCATCTCGAGCCTAACGACGGAGCGCTCGTGTTCACAGCTGGTCACATACATGACAAGATTGATCGGAGACGCAGTGAGACGAGGGCTCACTCTGCAGACTCCAAAATATGAGACAGGTGAAATCAGTCGGAGCTCGTCTGTGCAGGTGTTTTTACTGTTGTCTGCCTCCAATTCAGACCCTGAATACTCTACACTGAATACTGAATAGACCGCTTTTAGTCCAAGTATTTCCTTTAGCGATACTTTTGTGGAAAGTTTGAGAACCAAGCTTGTGCAATGTACATTTTCCCTTTTTTTCTCTTGAAGTACACATTTTTCTTGTCGTCTTGTGTTTTGACGTAGAGTTGGTCAGATGGCAGCTTCCTCTGACAAATTTCATTTTTTAGAATATTAAAGAGAACTGTGTTTTGTGCCCAAAGCAGGAGAAAGAAACAGATCTGAGTGAGTTGTCGTTACTCAGAGCTGAACCTCCTTAACGTGTTTGTTGTTTGTTGAATGAAAAACTGGTTGTGTTAATATTTTAAAACCATATTACGAGGTTAAAATTGCCTTTTCGTTTTCTACACACACGTCTCTGAGTTTGAGGAGGATCGTAAAGTTGGGGCTGAGATTTACAACATGGAGATTCACAAATAATGAGCTTGTTCTAATGACCCGTGTGCACAACAGCGCCCCCAACCTCACCGTTAGCGTCATTACTTCCTGTCCAGTTTTATCTCTATGAGGTTTTGCAGATTCACACTGAAATGAGTAAATATTTAAAGATAACGTAGTGGGACAGGGAGCTGCAGGTGGGTCAGAGGTCAGAGGTTTCAGGGGGTCACTGTCTCATGTTAAACACAAGTGTGACATAAAATAATACTTCACGTCTGTGTTTAAAAAGAGATGTTTGTGTGTCTCGATGCTAATGCTAATTTTTGAGGCATTTATTAGTATTTTATTTATTTCAAGCACAGATGCACCTAAAGCATATCTCACAAATCTGTTCTGATATAAGCTCATGAAAACTGATCAAGTTCAGGACACAAAATCAAATGCTTAGTTTTATGCTTCCTATTCAGTGGAAGAAAAAAAAAAAAATACAAATACATACACATAGACTCATTCAATTCAAGTAACATGAGACATTTTTAAAATTGCAACAGAAAAGAAAAACAGACCAACAAAGTAAAGAAAAAGAAAACAGCAATGATCAGGGAGGAAACAATGAGCATAAAGTGAAGCTGACACAGAGAGAAAGTGCAGTTTGACTTTATATTTATTTAAACTGGCTTCTTAAAAACTTAAAAAATACTTTGGCTTTTTTTTTGTTTTAAATCCAGAGCATCACTCCACACAGTCACACAAAAACACCAGTGGCATAATAAATATCACAAAACAAACACCACAAAACTGAAGTATTCCACATATAAAAATTTGTTAATCTTTATTTTAATTAATTAGAATTTAATTTGCTTGTTATGTTCTCCGATTTTGAATAAAAATGACTGTTAGCTTCGAGACACGGTGCGGGAGCGAGCGAGCGAGCGTCCTCCAGATGGTCTTTTACATCTTGAAACATATGTGTTTTCTATTTCAATCTGCAAACCTTTTACACGGCTGCGTCCTTCTCACAGCACATTTAAAGTCACGTTCACATACAGTTAAAAATAGCCTCACGTTGAACGACAAACATTTACCTGTGTCTCGGTAACGCCGTCACCTCAGTCAAATCAATAATGACGTACCTCACACTAGAGACGTGCAGCTCGAGTGAAGAGTGTTTCTATAGGACGGGCATCCATCATTTCCACCGTGTGAGCATTAAATAAAGAGACAGGCCTCGGAGATGTAATAACTGCATATTCATATTTAAATGACTACTTGGCTCTGACATTTTTCTCCCTCAGGCGTCTCTAAGTCATTTTATAAGGCAGTAGGCAATATTAATGGATCTAAAGGAAGCTCGAGACAGTGCATTAGTCATTTGTGTTCTTAATGTCTCCTGCTTTGTGGCTCATTTTATAACAAACACCCGTCTCTCCTATTGGCTCTTTTCAGATGTTAAAATGCAACAACGTCAAACTCCCAGGTGTTTTTTTTTCCTCTATTGATTACGTTATGAAATATCCAAAAGGTAAAATTCTCAAAATGTTAATCTAATAAATGATCTTCACGACTAGACTCTAAAACTTAAATCTACCATCTGGGATTCAACTGGTCAACCTGCCTCTGTTGTAGTTTCACTTTTCACCACCAGGTGCTCCCGGTATTATTTCTGTCTGATGCTGTGCTTTCTTTGGCCTGAGAGAAGAAGACCAGAGAGGACAATGCTATGGCTGTGTCCTAACTCGCCAAAACGCCCTTATAATCACCGTTTGAGGTGTGCGTCGAGGGGCGTTACATCATTTCCGGCGCCAACAAGGGCGGTCCCATTTCAACGCACTCGACGAGAGCAGACGGAAATTTCCCCTGAGTTTCCATGGCGATCGACCGTAGCCGCACTGCTATATCCCATCATGCACCGTGCCTACGCAAAAAATAGAAGAAAATGGAGTCCGCTTAGGCATAGAAGGACAACAGCGCCCTCTACTGGTCAGACAAAGACAGCGGTGGAAGTGCGGTCCGTGGTGTAGGGAGGTCCCATTTTGGCAAGATGGCTGCTGCACTGAGGATTATATATTTTCGGCCGGATACTTCGGGCGGGTACTTTGAAGGGTTTGCATTTGCGAATAGGGACATGGCCTAGGTCCCAGTTCAACGAAGAAGAACGCTCCTTCGTGGACCACAAAGGCGCTTACACCTAGCAAATCTGAGCAGTTTGATGTAGCACTGTGGTGGGATAAACCAGCACTTACATTTAACCGATCCGAGCTCTTTCATGGCTTTATTCATTTCTCTTTATTATTTGGGATGATTGTTTTTATACTCATCAGATCCCAAAGAATTATCCTTTTACATTATGTAGTTTCTGAGAAAAGTGATGTCAACATATTATTTATTGCTTTTATTTATTAGTTTATTTGACTGGGACAATGAAGCTCGTTTCCATCTGTCGATATAATATACAATCTAAAATGTAAGAAATATAATCAATACACACTCACATATGAGGACATCCGTTCTACATTCGAATAGATTGATTTGCTAAAACTATTTATTAATGTCAGAACAAAGCGATATTTGTCCTGAGTAAAAACAAAATGAGAAACAACAGTTGTGCCTCGGAACAATTGTGTCTTATGTGAAAAGCTGCAGAAAAAAATAACATTCTAAACTCTTAAAAATATTCTAAATTGAACATGTTTGCGCTGTTACTGTTCTTCTTCTCCTAAAAATGTTCATTGTGACCGAGACAACCCAAAAATGTGTCGTCCACATGAGGACGCCAGCTCCTCGGAGACGACACGTGTTTTTCTGTAGCGACTGCGGACTCCATTTTCTCCTGTAGAAGAAGCGACGCGTGGTGCATGATGGGGTGAAGGATGCACGACGTCCGCCGGTCGGGTGCACGCTTCGCTCACCGCCGATCTCCATGGAAACGTGGGGCACATTTGTCGGCTGCATTCGTGGGGCTCAGGAAAACGCCGGGAAGTGACGTTAAGTGTCCTTCAAATGCAGCCGACGAAGTGTTGAAAACTGTCCAATTAGGACTCGGCGTAAAGGGAGGAGGGGGGACAGGTTTCATTCTGCCATCTACTGATCAAAAAAAAAACATCAACTACACTCACTTTAAAATGAAAACCTGCATTGTAGCCGCCTCCATCTGTGTTATATCATCGGCCTTGTAGAATGAAATAACGTGAAATCTGAAACCTGTTATATCTTTGGACCGGCGATCAGCTCAGCACAAAGGCAGGTCGTACATATGGCCTCTGGCACAAAAAGGGTAACTAAACCATTCATTTTCAAATGTCTTAATTTTCCATTTAGATAATGAAAATACTGTTTATATTCTTGGCCGTCGTTCAGCACAATGGTCTTATCACATATGGTCTGGCAAAGTAAAAGTGTGAAATAAAATACTGCAATACTCTTTCGTCGTATAGCACATGGGCTCACAGTGGGGGGCTTCTCTGGCAGGGTCCATTAGATTTGCAGCCAAACTGGAAAACTCAAAATGATATATAGCGCTTTTTGTAATAAGGCAGGAGCTGTGGTGTGCCGCCACGTCTGCGGCAATGTTTAATTTATCATTTCCACTGACTTATGTTGACATCAGTGTTATTTATTTATTCATTCATGCATTGGTGTCTTTTCTGTCCTTGCTCCTGTTCTTGAATTCCCAGTGGTTTATGGCTCTACTAAAACATGTCGAAATTCCATCTTACTCTAAAAGTTCCTGTTACATTTCCTTTCTGTGTGCGTAATAACTAACAGGCAGCAGCCAACCTGATTCATGAATCATTTCACAGCACCGTGGACCACTGATGTCTGTTCTATCCACTCATTTAGCTTGTCACCAGGCGTGTAATTTGATCCAGGAATTGTATATAATTAATTTTTTCATTGTATGGAGTCGTACATCATGCAGGTGCAAAGAATGAGCTGTGGAAATGGTGTAAAATTAGTTTAAAAGACCACATGACCATCAAGTTTGTGCTCTGCTGGTGGTTTTTTTCTCCTTTTGTCGTCTCCAGCTTTTGCTTTTTATATTATGCCCTAAAAATCAGAAATAGTGCTGTTCTTAAATGTTAAGTATATGGTTTTAAAGAACAGAACGTGAGAGGAAACTGTAGTTTTTCTGTTATAATGTTGGAGTTTGTTCACCAGACTTTACAACGAAAGACTCCACCAATTATTTCTGCAAGATATTGAACCAGAAAATGCGATATATGTTTACAGATCTTGACAGTTTTGCAAGTTTTCCTGTGTTTTTTTTCTATAATATTGCTGTCATTTCAGTGCCTGCAGTTGTTGTGATTGCAGCAGTTCTTCAGACTCGTGCTGCGTTCAGGGGTGTCGGGTTTTCATGCAAAGTCTGTGGATGTCTGGACGTTGGTTAAAAGTTAAAACTCTTTATTTAACTTCCCCGTGATGTGTTTAGAGAGAAACAAAGCAACAGACTTAAGTTAAATCTGATGAAAGTGTAAAAAGAACGACATAGACCTCAAATAAGAACGTGGATCATGCAGGTGCTTGACTCGCTGAGAGTCTTTAAATGAATGATGCACAAGTTGATGAAACCAGCCTTTTGCAACTGTGACGCTAACTGTAGGCTCTGCTCTGTCTGCAGCTTGTTAGACTTTAACCTGCACTTTATTTGAACAATCTGGCCATAAAGAGCCGATTCAGCTGAACTACAACAGGTGATTTGTGCTGTAAAAAGTCCCTCTCAAATAAAAAAACAGTCATAGTTTTTCAGTTTGTCACCTTCCCCCTTTTTGGTTTGAAAATCAAACTTCTAACAGCACACACGAACGCTCAGATCGCTCCTGAAAATGTGCTGTTCAAATCCATTTTGTGTTTCTGGAGTTTTCAGACGATCTTAAAACATTTTTGGCAGTGTTTTTCTAATGTGTGCATTGTGTGTCACCGTGGTAACTGCTGCACATTCCACCAAACACATACATGCAGGATCTGGACCCTCGCGTCTCTCTCGTGGCTGGGGTGGGCCTCCCTCTGTCCCGTAGTTGAGGCTCTGGCCCCACTTGAACTCTGTCTGTAAATGGATGCACATTAGTCACGTCTGCAGCTGCTCGTTCGTGGGACTGGTCCTGCTCGTCCATTTGTTTGTCTGTTTCTGTTTCATTGCTGATTTTCTAACTTTCTGTTGGTTAAATCAGTTCTCATGTTCAGCCCTGAGAGGCGACACTGTGAAGGTTTTGGGCTTTACAAAAATAAATTGATTCGAACTGAACTTGAACTACGACCACGTGTAAAAAGGAATCTGTGTTGATGAAGACGTGTTAGCTCTATGCTCTTTATAACATTTACACCCATGTCTGTCGTAGTTTATGATTTTGGAGAATATTTGAATCACTGACTTTAGACTGAAGCTTCTTTGAATTGCAGCTCTCACATAACAACTTTAACTCTGCTTTGTCGCCCAAAGGGGATTATGTGGTTAAATATCCCTGATTATCACTTCTAGATAATAAAATATGCTTATAATCCAGTCTTCAAATTAAATTTTATATGACAGGGCTTAGCTTGACTCACTCGAGAAGTATAAACTAATACTTTTTTACTACAAAATTAAAGCAAAACCCACATGTTAATATCACTGCACTAAACAAAAGCATGTCCAAATCCCCCGAGCATCGACTTCTTTCTCCGGGATTCATGTGTGGGAATATTTGCATAATGATCTGATATAATCACAACATTAGCCCGCCTCAGCACTCTCCAAGCACGAGTACTCCAACCAGCTCCGCATTTAAAGGGCCAGAGCACGGCATTTTCTGATCTGTGATGATGTTGTTTCCTTTCTACCTGCAGTTTGGTTTTGTTTCATTCTGTCGTATGAATGATGGATCAAAAATGCAGACTCAGGATTCAAAAAATGCAAGAGCTGGGTCCAAAAACAGATAATACGCCACAGAGGACGCCCTGACGATCTGGCAGCGTGTTACAAACGAGCTGGCTCTTTTACTCCAGAGGTTGTAGCTCGATCGGCTGCAGGTGAGGAGTGGGGGTGGTGCCAGACTCTCCGCCCAGCTCCAGACACAGACACACAGGGAAAAACCAACTCCAATCCTGACACATTCACACATGTTTAACACACAAACCCTGCAGATTTAGGCTAATTTCTTCTCTCAAACTGAAAACACTCTGTTCCGCCTTGTTTTTTTTTAAACTCCTCACAGCTTCACTAGAATTATTTGGATGATTTCAGCCCAGGAATTGCCAATTTTCTACTGAATTAAAGGTAAAAGGAGCTGTTAGCTTGAAAACTACCGCTCCATGACATCACTAGGTGGAACAGAGTGTTTTGAGGTTTGAGAGAAGAAATTAGCCTAAATCTGCAGGGTTTGTGTGTGAATTATAGGATCTTTATTGAAGTATTTCCTGTCTACAGAGTATTTTCCCCAAAGGTTTCAAATACTACAAAGCAAGAGGTTGTACCATATGAATAACAGACAAAACAATATCATCTTGACAGCCATCCCAAAACCACCAATTACACATTCTCTGTTAAGTTTGAATCCTTTGATGCTGGAGTTAGATGAGCCATATTGACACTTTATGGAAATCAAACAGACAGAGCCACCATCACACCACAATATTCAGCTTTTCTAGTTCAAATTATACTTCACAGAGAAAGCGGCAAACTCACAGTGTAAAACATATGTCTGTAGTGGTGTTATTATCTATGAAAGTCTCATTAAGGACTGTAGACTCAGGGATTTGTAGAAGTTGTTCTCTGGTACAACCTGCACTCAGCTCTTTTCGAATCCTTTGCACATTAATACTGTGATATCACCACGTAGTACAATGCAACCTGCACATTTCACAGTCCCTATTCTCTAGTTTCATCTGTCTCAGCCATTATTTTGTATAACAGGAATGCTATATTACTGTATAGTACTGAAATAATTTGTGACACAGAATACACGGCCTGGCCAAAAAAAAGGTCACACTCTAATTTTTGGTTGTTCTGTCTTTAGCTTTGATCATTTGCTGTGGTGTTGTTTCGATTTCGCTTCTGCAACGTCACAGATTTATTTCCATCCAGTGTTGGGTTCATTTTTCTTGTAGATGTTGCGTTGATGATGGTCGAGTCTGATGCTGCACAAAGCTTCTCCAGCACAAATAATAATTCTCTCTGGAGAAGTCTGGACTCTGTGGAGGCTCCATGTGTGAAAATGATTCTCCTGAACCTCTGTCACTGTTTGAGCCCCATGAATCCTGCCATTGTCATGTTGGAATCTGCTCGAGCATCAGGGGAGAACAAATCCATCGATTCCGTATATTCAAGTGTCAGCTGACCTCAGTCTTTGAGCACAGACTGATGCTGAACCTCGACCCGACCAACTGGAGGAGACTGGAGTGTTTCTCAAAGGGCTTTACATCACCATTCACCCATCCTCACAGATTCATCCACCACAGAGAGAGAAGTGTCTTACCCATGGACACAACGACAGCATTCATCTGTAGGAGCTGGAATCACACCACCAACCTGTGGGTCAGTGATCAGACCTTTCCACTATTGACATTTATGTCGAGAGCAGGATTGGTCTTGGTCGGCAGCTTGTTGCATGTGGTATGTGAACTCCCTTATGGATCTTATTGCATCATTTAGACTAGTATATTGACATTTTTTCTGGAAAAGTCCTGTTATACACCTGATTTAGATCTGGTTGATCTGTTGTTACTTGGTGAGCTGCAGGAGAAGCAGAGAAAGCTCCTGAAAAAGCTCTTGTCTCTTGATAAACTCCCATTAACCTGCTCAAACCACAGCTTTCCCTCTGCCACACACAGCTGACATATGTCTTTATTTTACAGAACTCTGCAGATAAAACTGGACTTAATACATCAGTTTTTCAAGCACAGTAAAAAGGAAAAAAAGTATTGTGTGTGAGTCCAACATATCAGTGATTTGAATATGGAAATAGAGGCTCGCTGTGGATAACCTGAAAAGGCGTCTCTGTCTGTGCTCCTTTGCTCCTTTCAGCACATTCAAAGCAAAGATCCTCTTGTGTTCTTCCTCCTCTGCCTCTTCCTCCTCTCCCTCTCTCTGTCTAAAGCTGTATTGTTGGTTCATTCAGCTCACAGCTCTATGTTCAGTGACTTTCCTCTTGTACAGCAGCTCCTTAAGGACCCGGCATTTACAGAGACAAACAGCGCTGCTTATTGATCCTCTCCGTCTGCAGTACAGTAAGATCAGGACACAGCAGTATTCTGTTCGCCGCCTTTTGTCTGTGGGACTAAAGGAGATGTGCTAAGACAATAGAGTGAATAACTTTTCATACTCAGGACTTTGCAGATCTTTGTTCCTGAAATTTAAAAGTAATTTAGTTGTGAATTTGTGGAAAACCTGTTGAAATGGAGGAATGAAGAGATAAAAGCTCCTCTTTCCTCAGCTCCTCCTTCAGCCTGGTCCAAATCAATTTCTTGACCTCAGGGTTAAATTCAGAATTGATTTTGCGCTATATATTTTTTTTACCACAGCAGACTCTTAGAAACCATAAACCATTTTGTTTAGTGGAAAGTCTATACCTTTACTATCGAACGATGAGCAATACCAGTGAGTTTGAGTTTGATCCAATACCTTGTACTATTATGGCGAGTATTGCGATATTAACTTATGTTTTTTCACATGACAAGCGATACTTTTAGATACTTAAACCAGTAAAATATCTATTGGTATTGTGGCATAAAATCTCCCATTATTTACCTTTTATTATCCCCTCGTAACAAATTACTTCTCGTATTCTTGGCAGACGTTTCAAAAGCGGTTTGTTTTTGTGCTTTTTCTTTCATACTTGAACAGGTGGACATTTAATGAGCTTAATTTTGAATCAAGCTGCTTCCCCTCAAGGTTTCTGTCTTTAACTGTACGAAATGTCTGTGCAGTGTGAAAATATAGCAACATCAGCAGAACCGACCATTATCAGAGAGCGAATAATGATCAAAGTATCTACGATGCAGCTGCTGTCGATAAGTGATGAGGAGAGGATGTTATTTGCTTCATGTCTTGATTCCTGCGTCTAGCTTCATGGGATTTGTGGCCTTTTCTCCAAAGAATACGAGGATCTTGCTAGTTCTTGTTAGCGCGGTTGACTCATTATTCCCACTGAAATTCCATCCGGATGTGTTTGATTTGATTCCAGCTCCATCTGAGTCAATCGAGGCTGACTGATTGGAATTTCTAATCAAGGCTGTGGAGAATGTGATGCAGTGTAGCTAATCTAACCAACTAAAGCAGCGTTTTTCAAACTTCTTAGAGTAATCCACACGTTTAACTTGACTCAGATTGTGTCTGTGTGATCCCTCCATTGTGAAAAGTGAAGACGTTTGGCTGCTCGTCCAAGCCGCTTCTTCAGTTCTGGTCAGATTACTGCTGGAAACTGGCTTATATCTGTCTGAAACTAACACAAACTTAACTCAAACTGCATTTTTTTCAAGGCACACCTGCCAGTAGCGCTACACTAGCTCTCCCCAGCACACTTTGAATCTTAAACCAGCGATCCCCAACCACCGTTATACATTTGCTAACAAAAACAGTACATTTATCAGCGACGCATCTTCTCCGACATAACTTTGTCCCGTCCCTCATGACTCACTAATAAGCTCGTCCGTAGATAATGAAAATCTTGACAGGAAATCTCCACGTAAATCCATCTGATATAAGTCGAGTTTATTATATCTGTGCTCGATCTGCTCTTGTCTCCACGACGACGCATCATGTAGAACACATCAGACACGTCGCCCAAAAGTAGAGCCACAAGCTCGTGAAAATGAGCCAAAAACAAAAGTCTTTGGAGGTTTTTTGCAAAGGGGAAAAGGCCAAACTGAGGAGGCGGAAGAGCTCGACCTTCTAGAAAAAGAAAGATCAATTTAACAGACAGGACAACACCTACTTTAATTTTTTTCGCTACAAGTGAGTCTCAGGCACCGAGTCCTCTCTGCATAAAAAACGAACGAGGCAAAGAAACCTTCAAAACTGCTTTAGCACATGGAGACTCTGCACCCTGGATCAAAAGATAAGCCTTTAGAGTTTTTTTTTAAGAAATTACAAAGCAGACTGGACATAAAAAACACACATCATTGTCATCGTCTCCCAACACGCCTTAATGGGACCAACTTTTTTGCACTCAACTTATTTTTGCCAGATTTATCTAGAAGGCTGGTCCATGCAAATAAAACCTACATTAGTCCCGTCCGTGGTGCAATAAAGGTTGGGGACTAGTGTCTTAAACAACTAAAACCAAAGACATAAAGGCTAATCCTGCAGCAAGTGCGTCCAAGTCCAGATCTGGAGAAGGATCAAGTTTCTTCTTCTTCTGGCAAAGGTTAAACCGTCTTGAGCCATTGTGACTTTGAGAAATCTATCCATGCCTTTGTCAGTTCCAGCATAGACGACTGTAATGCTCTACGTGGGGATTAATCAAACTGGTCTTCACCATTTGCAGCTCGTGTAAAATGCTGCAGTCGGAACAGTCAGAAACATGACCACATCACCCTGTCCTGTCCTCCTGGCTCCCTGTCCAGTTCAGAACTCATTTTAAAATGTTGTTTTTAATGCAGTCACTGGTCTTGCTCCTCCTCCCTGTGTGAGATTTTGACCCGTCACCAGCCCAGCAGAGCTCTACGATCTGCGGGGCCACATCTGCTGGAGGTCCCCCAGTCCCGGGACAAACAGTGGGGGGATCGTTCTTTTGCAGTGGCAGGTCTAAAACTCTGGAACTCTTTGTCCATTGAGTTACTTTCACTGACCTTTGTTCAAAGCCAAACTTAAAACCTACATGTTTAGAACGGCTTTCTGTATTTTAATGGTGTAATGTGCTTTGTCGACCTATTTGTATGATATTTATTGTTTTTTATCTTGTTTTTAATGTTGTACAGCTCTTTAGTCGGGTTTGGTTGTCGGAAGGTGCTATAGAAATAAAGTTTGATTGATTGATTCTTCAAAACTGGAATATCTTAAGACCCAACACCACCCAGCAACATCAAAAATACACTTCATGGACTTATTTTTACCACTGAAATGCATTATAACGCACATGCTCAGCTAACAGTGAAGCTACAAACACTGGATCAATACTGTGTAGCTGGCTGCATGTTCACAGTGTGATGTTGCATGAAGATAAGAATCATTATTCAAAATGGAGATGAGTCCCATTAGCATTTACATTACAAGATGCCTATTTATCATGGTTTAGCATCGCAAGGCAGCATTTCTACAGCTTTTGTTGAAACCTTTTGCTCCTGTAGCTCTCTAATCTATACTATGAATCCAGTTATTGCGTAATTTGTATGTGTTGAAGCTACTTACAGCTTGCCTACACATCGCTTGCATTGATTAATAGGGTAAAATATGAAATGAATGTAATTTTCTGCATAGCGTCGTTGGGTTGCAGCGCATGTTTTGTCACGATTCAGGCTCTGTATCTATCTGTACGCTTTCCAATTTACACTGTGCACGGTCTGGAGCCAGTCGAGGTTGCCAAGATACAACACAGACAAGTGACAATTTTGATAAATGAAGTGAGACTGATTAATGCAATATGAAAATCACTGCCTGTACTCGATGGATTTATGAGACAAGTAAATGGCCAATCATTCTCAAAGCCGGCTTATACTGTGGACAAGTGCATATTTGCTTTATTTAACGCACTCACAGCTGTAATTCAAGGTTCTCTCACAAGATTTTCCAGTTTTCTACAGCTGAGATTAGGCCTGTCACGATAATCACTACATCAACTTATCGTTTAGTGTATGGAACTATATTTTTTGGGGTCAATATTTATCATAAGTACAGTTTCTTGGCACTACTGGGAAAAAAAGATGTTCTTTTTTTACTATATGATGAGATTTAAGCTGTAAAAGGTTGGATTAATAACTTGTCCAGCTCATTACAGATGCAAACTAATGATTAAAGTGTTTCATTCTGCTGGTTATTTATTGCAGCTCACGATTTTCTAACAGTATTGTAGTTTTGGATTCGTTTTGTGGTTTAAATCTGCTCTTGGGTTTTTGCGTTAGTGGCATAAATTAGTTTCAAAATTATCGTTTATTGTCTGATATATGGCTGAAGTAAATATAAAGTTAAAAATGTGTTAGTCCCAGCTGTATTCCGAGTGTATATAAAGTGATATCTAGTGTGTTTCACCTAAAATGACATTGATAGCTGAGCGCCAGTGTTATTTGTAGCAGCAGTTAATCTCTCACCTCAGTTAGTCTTTACCATAGACCAGGAGTGTCCAAACTAAGGCCCGGGGGCTAAATGTGGCCCTCAGACCAGTTTTTATTGGCCCTCAGGCTCCCGCTGAACCGGCCCAACTGATCATAAGCAGAACTTTAACAGCAAATTAAACTATTTCTACCACTATATCCTCAAACATCACGTCACAGTGTGAGACAGACCTGTGTTTCAAGCCTTATTAACTCACAGCGGCTCTGTCAAAGCTGTGTTTAAAGCACCAAACTGATCGCCGTCTGTTGAGATGTGGCCCTCGATAAAAAAGTGAGTGTGACGTCACCCACAGCGTTCGGCTCCAGTCAAATGAAGCTCATCGAGGTGAATTTGGAGTCGAGTTCCATATTTGGTATCTGACGGCAAGTATCATAGCAACCACAGAGCCAATCAGGAGTGAGGCAGTTGAAGGTAACGCCCCTTCCTGCTCACACCACTGGTTTAGCAGGGAGCGGGGCTTAGCGACACTGTCAATCAAACCTGTTGCTAACGCTAACAGGAGCGACCTCGGGGGAAGAAGGCGCCTGATTTGCCTGTTCTTAATGTTCATATCTTGATTTATGACACCCAACAGCGAGATAAAAAGACTAGAATCATGTCGAGAGGGTTGAAATAAACATTTTAAAACCAAAATGATGAGTCTGATAGCAGAGAGGGGTGGCAGTTTTTCAATAGAATACATTTTTTTCAGAGGTGGTGCCCATGCTCACTTCCTATTTGGAGCGCAGCAGCTAGCAGGTTAGCTATGTCCATTTGTGTCTACAGTCTATGCTCTTTACCCAGATTGTGAGGATGCTTCAAATGACATGCAGCTATTAAACCTCCAGCCAATGTGCAAAAGGTCATAGAATTATTTAACCTGCTCTCCACTAATGTGCGACCACAGCTAAATGACATTTACGAAAGCTAAATCACATCTATGGCGTCGTTGTGAGAGGAGATGGCCGTGATTCTCATCTATGGAGCAAATCGTGAACAAACAGACATATTTGCTTTTTGATCATATTGCAGAGAGCAGCTATTTTGCAGAGCTGTCTAAATCCATGAAAGCTAAATGGAACTAGCAAATTCACTTGGAGGATGGGTTTACTCTGTGACGAGGTTAGTGCTGCGCTCGCTGACTATAACAATCTGTTCAGCAGCTCAGTACTTAAATGATTACTGTCACTGTTTGCCTGCCGTTCAGGTGGAAGCAGGGCAGCTGGCGTTTAGCCCAGATGAGGAAGTTTTAGAGTAATATTGATTCACTTGAGACGGAGGTACCAGGTCAGATGATTCAGATTTGTGACAGGGACAATGATACAGTTGGTGTCAGATTGTCAGCTGGTCTGTTCTCTGATTAAGTGCTGTTTTGCATTTTTATCGGTAAGATTTTTGTTCAAATCCAGTCGTTTTAATATTCAGTGAAGCTCCTTGTTTTAACCCAAGAAGTAAATTATGTTCCCAATGGTTCAGATGTTCACTTAAAGCCATAGCTAATAAATAAAAGCTTTTTTTCCCCCAGTTTAGATAGAAAAAACATACATTCTTACTCTGAGTGGGCATTCATCTCCACAAATCTTACTCTTTTTTCGCCTGGAGAAGCTTCCTCCTGCTTGTCGCCATGGGAATATTCCACAGTATGACCTAAAATGTATCTACTTCCATGGAAAATGTTCTGAAGTGTGGCTTTAACGTTCTGTTTCCATGGAAGCTGGTGGAGTTATAGCGTTTCCTTTACATTTATAGTCAGTTGTGTTCAGAATCTATCAGGAAACTGTCATGCATTTGTATTTTTAAAGGTTTTATTTGACAGAACCACGGAAGACATTCACCAAATTGTTGCTGAGCTCTTCTCTGTTAACATGTTTATTCTTTGCAGCGAAGGAATTATTATCAGACACTGTACAGAAAATGATCCATTAACAGTGAACAGGGGCAAGCTTCATCGTCTGGCCTCATTCTCACTTCCCTCACCTTTCCCCGTCAGACCTTGGCATCAATATTTATGAACCCATTTGAATAATGTGAACTGAAATGACAAAACATCATTTTGAGAGGTTGAACGCAGAAATGGCTGGAAGGTGAGACGTGCATGAAACTGGAGGTATAGGAAACTTCCAGCTCGATAAATATCAGCGTGGTAAATTAAATATGACTCACTCTTTGACTGAAAACTGACGCTTTTAGTAAATGACGAGATTTGGATGTCAAAGAGCTACGTCCTACGTCGACCTGCTGCTTGACCTTCACCGTCAAACTGAAACACAAAAATAGAAACTGGAGCAATTGCACGATGCACGATTCTTGTATCCAGGAGACGAGAGCTGGAGAGAACAGAGATGTAAAAGAATGCGTCTTTGTCATATGAAACAAAGGACGAGTATATTAGTCGGTAGGCGCAGCTGCTCAATGGTTGGATTACGCTGGTGGGTGGAGAGACTGTTGGTATTGGTAACCATATCTGCAGCAACAGTCTCTCCACCCACCACCAATCACTCCACAGACGGCGTGGGTGAAGTGCCCAAGAGCACAGTCGCAATATGTGCAGGTCGGAGGTGGAATCGAACCACCAAACTTAGTTACACAACATGACAACACTACCAACTGTGATTTCCACTGAGACACAATTATATCTCAGTGTTCATCTTCTAAGTCTATTTAAAGAACATGTGTCAAACTCAAGGCCCGTGGGCCAAATGCGGTCCGCCATGTCATTTTATGTGGCCCGCGACAAAGTAAATTAAAAGGTCTGACTGTTTTAAAATGTCAGATACACAGTTACACAGCTATTTTTTCAAATCTATGCAATATTTGTAACTTGAAAAAGTAATAAATATACAATACAACAATATAATTAGCAAGATTAAACAGTATTTGCATTTATTTTACATTACATTTGGTTACATTTAGTGACATTTATCTTACAGTTACATCCGGCCCTTTGAGAGCAGCCATTTTGTTGATGTGAAAATGAGTTTGACACTGATTTAAAGGTTCACTGCGTAGCTTTTCTGGTGGGTATCGCCTTCTTATTGCAGGACTGACCACATTATAGACCATTATAGCCCACCTAGACTTTTTTTTTCTTTTTTTAGCCATAAAAATCATGTTAAAGGAAGTATCAGCATGTACGTTTGCGTTTTTCACACAACTTCCTCTATTTAACACCTTTATCCATCCTTATTTTTCCTTTGACGCCTCAAATAACTGAATCCGCCGGCTCCTGCGCTCTGATTGGTCGTCTTCGAGGGCGACGTAAGCACATTACATAATGACAGTAACGTATTTAAAGAGCCCCATGCCTCTGCTTTGAGATACACAATTGGTTGCAGACTTACGGTAATGGAAAGTCCACAACCGTGAGTCTATCGATGGAGATAATATCCAACACTACAGGGTTAAATGTTTCTATTTGCTTATTAAATGTGTTTTATTGTTATGAAAATGCCTTAAAAACAGATGTTCTACAGATCCAACCTTAAACCTCGCCTGGCTGTGAAGATAGATAACTTTTCTGCCATATTGGGGAAGTAATAATCCATGGAGAAACACAATTTAATCCATATAATTTAATGTAATTGTAGTAAGAGAGATGTCTGAGAAGCTGAGACTGTTGGAATATCATCGTGTCATTATTGGTCCAGCTGCAAAACACTGGTACTACTTTATTTCTCCATTGTTCCCTCTATTTGCTTGTTGCAAGACTACAGCTCTGTGCATCACAATATAAAGATCCACATCAGGCAACAATGCTTCCCTCTTTCAGTCTGCAGAAAGTAGCTGAATCTATTTCCCTTATCGCAGTGAGCACAAGACAATGGACAGAGTCTGAATGAATAGTAACAGGGAACACAGTGCTGGAAATTGATTTTGGACAAGTGTAATTTATTCAACAAAACATTGGAATCTCCAGGGAAAACAAACGTGTGCGATGAATGAAAATGCTTTTAGACAGAGACACGTGACGCTGTGAGGGAAATAATATAATTTATATCATTAAAGAGATGATGCATAAGAAAAACAAGTGTCTTTAACTGTGTTTGTACCGTCCAGTGTGTTTATGCAAAAGGAAAACGCTTCACTGAATCACCAAACTTTCTATCTTATACTTGCTCCATTTTTCCAATTCATTGACAGATTGTCGTTGCATTTGCACAATTTCACTGCAACGAAAGGCATTTTTAGCATCTAACCAGATAAAAACAGCATATAACCCAATATTATATAAACAGAGGAAGGCTTGACGTCTATTTTTTTCATTTACTTGAAAGGGTTTACATCATTTACTCAGATTAACATTCTGATTTTGGAATATTTCAGTCACTTATCTGTAGCATGTCTCTCTCTTCTAGACCATCCCTGCAACATTCAGACAAAATCTATAACTTATCTCACCTCCGAGTTTAGCTCTTCCCTCATTGATCCTGCAGAATCTATGCCATTCCTCACTGCTCTCGATTATTAGTTCCAGATCTTGCGTCTTTCTAAAAGATTGTAAAAGTGTCTGGTCTCGCTTCCCAGATAAGTTGTTCGCCAATATAATAAACCTGAGCATCGTTTTCCAATTACTGAGACAATAATGAATTTAACTGACTAAGTTATAGGTTAATGAAAGCACTTCTTACACAGTTTTGTTGCACTTAATGAAGCTACACCAAAAAACACAATGAGTTTTGAATAATATTGTAACATCTGTGGACAATAGGCAAATACAGGGCGGCCCAAAAGTCACTGACGGTTGAAAAAAACTCATAACTCTTTTGTTTCTAAATATTTTTCTTTTATTTTTTCAGAGCATTTAGAACGACTCTTCCCACATTAATCTGAGCAAATCCAGCACCGAGGATCGAACCCTCATTGTACAGTGGGACTTTGAGTCACATGGGTCAAATTCACAAACCCAGCGGTGTTACCGTCCACATTTTAATACCAGAGATGCCCCGAGAGTAAATGCCATTAAAGGAATAATAAGTGTTTTTCACAGACAGGGGGCAGTATGTGATCTCCACAGACCTGACTCGTCCTGATTTCTTCCTGTGGGTCTATCTTAAAGAAAAGGTGTTTGTGAATAAACCTCAGACAATAAACCACTTCAAACGAGGATCAAATAAGAGCCATAAACCCGGAATGCTTTAAATGTTATGCAGTGATAAGTTCAAGTTTAAGTGAACAATTATAACCGTTTATATTGCCAAAAATCTGGGAAGGTTCAGTTTATCTACTGCTAAAATTTGGTGAGTATAACTTCAGAATTAAAGGAGCTACTGAAGATTTAAAAGTGTCAGTGACTTTTGGGCCAGTATAATACATTACTTATTTTCTTACAAAGGTGCAAAACGTTCAGCAGTTCCAGATATATCACACTGAAGAAGGACAGCAGCTACGTTCTGGTCATTTTGGTCACATTTCTTAGATGTAGCTCCTTTCAAACAGGAATGTGTGACGCCAACAAAGGGAGGGTCTAAAACACAGGTGCATCTGACTTTGTTAGACTCTAACTCGCCTGATTCTGCTTCAGACTCTGCTCGTTTTGTTAGATTTTGCTTTGAATGTTGCTGGACGCTGCCTTTAAAGATCTACAGCCTGTTCTTCATGCAACAGAACAGAAACTGACACCTTCAGCTTCTACATTTCCTCTCATGTCATGGCTCTATAACTTCTTAAAAATACATTATGGTGTAAGTTTAATCCTGCAAAATATTCATATTCTTAGAAACTCGTCAGTGTAATCCTCCCTTTGTTCAGGAGTGGTCCAAGTAAAAAAAAAAAGTTCCAAATTTGTCGTCTGGAAAATGTTTTGATTTCACAAACATTCTGAAACCTTTTCTACCGTGACCTGAATGAAGCGTGTTTTTCCTCCCCAATTTCTCCTGCGTTTCTTCACCTTTTCCAATTACCTTTCATGGCGTTCTCCTTACTAGCGCTGCCCCATGTTAATAAAGTCAAATTATGGGCGAGTGCGTGTGAGGTGAGGCTCGTCGTGCCTCGGCCTGACAGCGGCTCCACTGGGCACGCTCAGTTGCACTCTTCACCTGGTGTCACTTCTCTTTTTCTGTCCTCCAAAGAAATCAGCCACAACACTCTCTAAATGCAAATGCAGCTCTTTCATGGGTTTGACATTGATGCTCCAGTGAGAGGAGGGATTCTGGGGCTGTGTGGGTGGTGTTCAAAACCTCTTTGGGTGAATGCCAGATTTTCTTTTACAGCCGCTGACATGCACGAAATTCAGCCGCTAACATCTAATGCTTTGTCATATGCTCCTAATGTGGACGAGTAAAAGTAAAACGTCAGTTTGTGATCAGTGTGCACCAAGGCACTTTTCTATCTAAATATGTTGTGACTTTTTTGTTTAAATTGTCCAAATTGTACCATTTAAATATGACATGGACTGGGAGGGTCAAGGGAAATCTCACTTGCTTAAAAAAAATAATGTATAAATTTAAAAAATCATAAAAAAATCTAAAGCATGTTGATTATTAAAAAACAAACAAAATTAAAGCCGCAAGCGGCATCGAACGGCCCTCGCGGGCCGGGCTTCGCACTCGGCCGACCCGGCACTCCCTGTAGGTGGCGCTAACGCGCCACATGCCTCTGATTCATTGTGGCTTTGGGCTGCATTTGTAACCAAACAAAGCCAAAATACATTGGGAGCACTGATGCACAAAATGCACCAACATGGGTTTTTCCAGGCATCGCCATGGCAACACTGTGCAAAATGCAAAGTTGTACCCTTGGACTTTTTTGACGGGGACGATGTAAAGAATCACCGTGCCAAATCTCACATTCGTCATTGAAGGTTTGAAGTCGTTATAAGACTTTGAAATGTCCAAAAATTTGTAAATTTTCCCATTAGAATAACATGGGGTAGTTCACGCATCGCCATGGCAACAGAGTAATAATTATGACATGGGTGTGATTGACTTTTTTGATTTGGATGACATGAAGAGTAATTCTGCCAAATTTCACAGAATTCCATGAAACTAATGTTTTTCTCATGAATGGGGAATTTTCGGAGCATTCCCATTAGGATAACATGGGCACTTTGGCGCATCGCCATGGCAACACGGTACAAAAAACGACATGGGTCTGATTGACTTTATTGATTGGGATGACCCACTGGAATTTTGTGTGAAATTTCGTAACATTTAGGAAAACTAAATTTTGGGACCTCCATACAAATTCATTTGTTATTCTGTAGGGGGCGCTATTGCACCAATTTTTTTTCTTTCACAATGAGTAGGTCTAGGCCAGAAAGTTTTACAATTGATTTGAATTTGAGTGAAATTGGACTTAGTATACGCAAATGGAGCAAATTTTGAAATTTAAAAATTGCAAAAATTCCGATGGAATTTTGCAGCTCCGCTGCACGGAAACCGTAACAGGTATTAACCTAAATTGGATAACTTTTGATGCCCCACTTGTCTAGATGATGTCCAGTGATTTTCAGCCCTGCAGGTGAAGCGCCTTCAGAGGAGTTGACGAAAATGCGACATGAACGAAAATGCTGACTCGGCATTTCGGAATTTTCAATCCAAGATGGCCGACTTCGGTTTGTCTGGGGGGCGTGGCCATAATAATATTTTGTGTTTGGCATCACTTGAAGAATGTGTGTGTACCGAATTTGGTGGCTCTATGACAAAGTTGACGTCGGGGTGTCTCCCATTGACGCAATGTATTTTGACTTTTGTAGGTGGCGCTGTCGCGCCCATTTTTTTATGCCCAATGATGCACCATATAAAAAAATAATTTTCGCCACTTCTGAATTTTGGGCAAAATTTGGTGAGTTTTTGAATATGTTCAGGGGGTCAAATTCCTGCTCAAAGAGCAGAAGAAGAAATAAAAATAATTAAAGCCGCAAGCGGCATCGAACGGCCCTCGTGGGCCGCGCTTCGCACTCGGCCGACCGGGCACTCCCTGTAGGTGGCGCTGATCCATTAGTTGCCTCTTTTTTATTGTGGCTTTGAGCTGCATTTGTAACCAAATAAAGCCAAAAGACATTGGGAGCACTGGTGCACAAAATGCACCAACATGGGTTTTTCCAGGCATCTCCATGGCAACACCGTGCAAAATACAAACTTGGACCCTCAGACTTTTTTGACGGGGACGATGTAAAGAATCACTGTGCCAAATTTCCTGTTCTTCATTGAAGGTAATAAGTCGTTAGAAGACTTTGAAATGTCCGAAAATTTAGAAATTTTCCCATTAGGATAACATGGGGTATTTCGCACATCGCCATGGCAACAGAGTGAAAATTATGACATGGGTGTAATTGACTTTTTTAATCAGGATGATATGATGAGTCATTCTGCCAAATTTCACTTAATTCCATGAAACTAATGTTTTTCTCATGAATGGGAAATTTTCGGACCGTTCCCATTAGGATAACATGGGAACTTCGGCGCATCGCCATGGCAACAGGGTACAAAAAACGACATGGGTCTGATTGACTTTATTTATTGGAATGACGAAATGGAATTTTGTGTGAAATTTCGTAACATTTGGGAAAACTAAATTTTCAGCACTCCATACAAATGAATGTGTTATTCTGTAGGGGGCGCTATTTCACCAAATTGTTTTCTTTCACAATGAGTAGGTCTAGGCTAGAAAGCTTTACAACTGATTTGAATTTGAGTCAAATCGGGCTTAGTATGCACAAATAGGAGCAAATTTTGAAATTTAAAAATTGCAAAAATTCCGATGGAATTTTGCGGCTTCGCCGCACGGAAACCGTTATACGTATCAATGTAAATCGGATAACTTTTGATGCCCCACTTGTCTAGATGATGTCCAGTGATTTTCAGCCCTGCAGGTGAAGCGCCTTCAGAGGAGTTGACGAAAATGCGACGTGAACGAAAACGCTGACTCGACATTTTGGAATTTTCAATCCAAGATGGCCGACTTCCGGTTTGTCAGAGGGCGTGGCCATAATAATATTTATTGTTTGGCATCACTTGATGAATGTGTGTACCGAATTTGGTGGCTCTACGACAAAGTTGACGTCGGGGCGCCTCCCATTGACGCAATGTATTTTGACTTTTGTAGGTGGCGCTGTCGCGCCATTTTTTTATGCCCAATGATGCACCATATAAAAAAATTAATTTTTTGGCAGACCTGAATTTTGGGCAAAATTTGGTGAGTTTTCAAATATGTTCAGGGGGTCAAATTCCTGCTCAAAGAGCAGAAGAAGAAATAAAAATAATAATAATAATAATAAAAATAATAATATTTTTAGCAAAAACAATATATCCGAAAAGATTAGAATGACAAATATACGTTTTTTCGAAAGCTCTGGACCTTCCCCACGTCACCGTGGGGTCAATGGCGAATGACGGGCGCTGACGCGCCCGTCATTCGCCATGACGTCGGGGGTCGCCCACTGACCTCCCATTGACTTCCATTCATTTTAGCAGTAATAAAGATGCCCCATGCCTGCGGCATGGGTTGCTGGGATAGTGGAATCAGGGCAAGGTCGCGACCTCAGCCGAACTTGTGCGCTGCGCGCACAAGTTCGGCAAGACAGTTAGCAACGATGAGTGCCTGGGCTTCGCCCAGGCACTCATCGTTGCGGAAGCAATAGGCCCTACGCCCTGTAGGGGCTCGGGCCTAATAAAAATAATAATATTTTTAGCAAAAAACAATATATCCGAAAACATTAGAATGACAAATTATACGTTTTTTGAAAGCTCTCGACATTCCCCACGTCACCGTGGGGTCAATGGCGAATGACGGGCGCTAACGCGCCCGTCATTCGCCATGACGTCGGGGTCCCCCATTGACTCCCATTCATTTCCATTCATTTTAGCAATAACAAATATGGCCCATGCCTCCGGCATGGGTTGCTGGGATAGTGGAATCAGGGCAAGGTCACGACCTCAGCCGAACTTGTGCGCTGCGCGCACAAGTTCGGCAAGACAGTTAGCAACGATGAGTGCCTGGGCTTCGCCCAGGCACTCATCGTTGCGGAAGCAATAGGCCCTACGCCCTGTAGGGGCTCGGGCCTAAAAACAGCATTTTTGACAGTGGATGTAATTTTCAGAATAAATAATAGTTTATTTAATGATACTGTGAGAAGTTTGACTTGTTCTTATGTAAAAACCAAAGGTCAAAGGTCACATTTTGTCATTTCTTTCAGTGTTTATTGAAAGGACTCTGTACTTTCAATACTCACGTTTGTATCAGTTTCTATTTCACTATTAATTCTGAAGATCTAAATAAACTTCTTGTTCTTCTTCTTCTTCCTGTTCCTTCTTGTTCTTCTTCCTTTTCTTCTCCCTCCTCTTGTTGTTCTTCTCTGATTCTTCTCCTTCTTCTTGTTCTTTTTGTTCTTCCTCTTCTTCCCCATCTTCTTCCTCTCCCCCTTCTTGTTCTTCTCCTTCTTCTTCTTCTTCCTGTTCCCCTTCTTGTTCTTCTTCTTCCTTCTCTTCTTGTTGTTGTTCTTCCTCTGCTTCTTCTTCTTCTTCCTCTTCTCCTTCTTCTTCTTAGTATTATTCTTTTTTGTCTTCTTTTATTCTTCTTCTTCCTCTTCCCCTTCTTGTTCTTCTCTTTCTTCTTCCTGTTCCCCTTCTTGTTCTTCTTCTTCCTTCTCTTCTTGTTGTTCTTCCTCTGCTTCTTCTTCTTCCTCTTCTTCTGCTTCTTCTTCTTCTTCTTCGTCTTCCTCATCTTCTTCTTCTTCCTCATCTTCTTCTTCTTGCCCCTCTTGTTGTTGTTCTTCCTCTGCTTCTTCTTCTTCTTCCTCTTCTTCTGCTTCTTCTTCTTCTTCTTCCTCTTCTTCTGCATCTTCTTCTTCTTCCTCTTCCTCATGTTCTTCTTCTTGCCCCATATTTTTGGAGACTCCGATTCAGTTGCGTAACATTCCTTTAGCAAAAACTAATGAAACAAAAGCTGTGCCTGTGTCATCCTGGTCCACGTGAGGAGTTTCTCCATGTCCGACCTGGTGTTTGGAGCCGTTTTGCAGCCTGCACACACCTGTCTGCCTGTTACATAACACCACAGAGAGACGACCAGGCCCGGCAGATGGTGAGACGATGACTGCTCATAATGGACAAAATGAATGTTTAAAACCTGCTTAATAGAAATCACATTGGATTTTAGGTGAGTCATGGGAGCTGTTGGACTCTTTATTAGGTTTAATGTGAGTACAGGAGTAGACGGAGCAGTGGTCGACGTTTAGCGAAACAGATAAATGAAAGAAGGACGGATGTGATGGACAGACGCTGGATTATCACAGTTTCTTTTTAAGGACTCACACTCTTCTCTGCGAGTGTAGCATTTTGTCCCGTTTATACATTATACTTCATAATAAATTACCTCGGGGCCTTCATGTTTGCTGAAATATGCCTCTTCAAACTCAGATTTCTCTAATCGTCCCCAATCGGCCTGACGCAGACTTGAAACAAACAGCTGCTTTGACGTGAGCTTCCAGGAGAATAACGTCTCTGAGGCGGGAGATGTTTCTCCAGACACGTTTCAAAGACACACTGTTTACTTTTTGTGCTAAAGCTCCTCTGGATGATTATCGTCACACGTCTCTGTTCTCTCTAGAGCTGTCACAACATCTCAGAACTGCAATAACACGCAGATTAAAAGAGTTCAGCAGAAACATGTAATGCACTCAAAGAAAAACTAAATGGTGGTTAATCAGCTGCAGGGTTTAGGTTTTCAGGAGCAATAAGGACGTGGGAACAGGTGAGTTTTCAGATGGGATTGGAATAAAGAAAGGGATCCTACAGGACAGTCCTTTTCCCTTCATCTTTAAGAACGTGAAGTTAAAGTGAGTTTTTCTTCAACTTCACAAAACTTACACTTTGTCCAACAAGACCCAGTGTTGCTTATCAAGAATATGAGTGAGTAAATGAACTTAAAAATAGCAAAAGACGAAGTTTAAATCTGGCAACTGGACAAAAAGTTGTAGGAGTGAAGATGTTTCTCTGCTCGTCCAAGTCTCCTCTTCAGCTCTGGTCAGATTCCTGCTGGTCACTGACTTATATCTGCCTGAAGGAGGCGCTAACGACCCTGAAACGCTAAACAGCTTTTGTCTCCAGTTTCAACCTTAACGTCCATATTCAACCTTTAATGGTCCTCCTGTTGTTCTCTTGGGTTTCTTTTTGTTTGCTTTGGGTCTGAGGATGGAATCTGTTTCTAGACAAAAGCTGTTTCCAGTTTCAGTGTCGTTAGCGCCTCCTTCAGACAGATATAAGCCAGTGTCCAGCTTTAATCTAACCAGAACTGAAGAAGCACTTTGGACGAGCAGCGAAACGTCTTCACTCCTACAACTTTTGTCCAGTGACAGATTTAAACATCGTCTTTTGCTGTGGATCTTTTGCCTGGACGACTGAGGGAGACACAGTGAAGTTACGCATACATATATAAATAGTTAAGTCTATTTAAAGGTTCCTTATATAACTTTTCTAGAGACGGTTCGCCACATGTGTCTTGATGATGTTATTGCTTTAGTTGGAAAGAGCCTCAAGAACTTTTTCATACAACAAACCGTGTTTTTCAAGGGTTTTTTGCTTGGAAAACACCGATAGTTTAGATGCAGGACACATATCGAACTTTGTGTTTTCTCCTAATAAGACAAATAGTGTAAAAAGCTATTGCTGACTTACCTGATGCACCGGCTTATTCCAGACGTCTCTGTGGGCGCTGGCATCGCTGTTCAGGCTGTATTATTCTGCAGATAAGTTCTACACGGACGACAAAGACATTTTAAAGCCTCCCAGAGAATCGGTGCAGTTTTGACACATTAACATTGAACATTTTACACTAATTAACCCACTTTATATCAGATTTAGCAGCAAAACTTTGACCAAATTATCACTTGAAACCACCTCAAGGAAAGCTCAGTGTCGTAGCATTTACAGCAAAAGTGGGTGGAGTAGAATAATAATAATAGTGTATTGCTTTTAGTTTGTAGAGATTTGTGAACATCTCTTACAGTGACACACACATACACAATGATACAAGTGCCAAACGTGCTCTTTTCATTTGTTCTGTGTAGAGACAATCCTCTTATTGTTGCATTTTGCTGAGTCTAAGTGTCTCTTTCCTGGCACAGTGACAGCCTTTTCTATCATCGCACAAAATCTATATGGCACGAGTGGTTCCCTAATGCAATGATGAGATAAAGTGTCTGGATGAACACTACCTCAGGAAAACTGCTGTTAGGCTCTGCTAAACCCAACACTTTTGAAATCAATACAGCAGCATTAGAGGCTCTCACTGTTATTGGTCCACGGCTTTGTTTTCAGAAAAGAAATGGCTTTATCTGAACACTCTGCTGCTAATCCCTCAGTTTACCTGTGAATTATGGGCCGACAGGAGAGATCGCATGAATCTGCTGACACTTTCACACTAATCTGTCACTAAAAATAGCCTCATTTGTGCTTATTAAGTATTGATCCTTTTACTTTCTTTTAAACTTGAGGCACAAAACACACTTAGACACTGGAGATGCATCATACACGTGTTTATTCACAGTCTGATGAAGGACATTAAAGGCCCCGTGAGGAAAAAGCACTTTCACTTTCAAGAATAGACATCATGAATAATCGTCTGCCATTTTTATTCTCTTCTCACACGGTAACAGTTCAATTAAAGTTTATTTATATAACACATTTAAACAACTCGGTCTGTCATGATAACACATTTAAAGTGTGATATATCACTGAAATAAATGCAGACGAAACACGATAATATTAAAATAACACAAAATTATCTCTCAAAAAATGTATAAAATTGTAAAAAATATGAATTGCAATAAATAAATAAATAAAAAACAGGATGCAACACTTTTGTAGTTGGTTTGTGTTTATAATGAGTCATAAAAGTCCATAGTTCAAACTTTTACAGCTTAAATCTCATCGTAGTACAAAAAATTAACCAAATATTTCCCACGACTGCATAGAAAAAGTCTGCATGATAAATACTAACCCTGAAAATGATAGTTCCATCTGTTTTGTGCTGAACAATGAGTCGTATATTTCAATCAAACTGTTTTTATTGAGCCTTTTACAACAGAGACTATATTAAAGTGTTAAAAGACAGTCAGAAAAAATACGTGTTGGTCCTTTGAGCATGTTTATTTATTGTAATCTTCAGATGACCAAAGAGTTTCACATAAAAGTAAAAAAAATAAATAAATCAATAAATATCTTCAATGCATTATTTGAACTGTTTAAAATATTTATAGTGCTGTTAAAGCTGAAGATAGAATCATTTTTAAATCAATCAAAAAAAAAAACAAAACACACACACAAAACACACACAAAAAAATAAAAAATAAAAAAATAAAAACTGATTATTATTATTTTTTTATTTATTTTTTTACATTTTATTGTATTTTATTTATTTATTTATTTATTTATTTATTTAGAAGTCAACTCTCATTAATATAACAATGAAAAATATAAAGAAAAATGGTTTGGGGTTTTTTTCCCAGCTCTGCAGAACTCTGAACTAGTCGAGTCTAAAGAACCGAGGATCAACTCTAAGCTTCACGTAAACCATCGATTTTCACTAAAACCTTCTCAGAGTCAGAGAGAGGAAGAGAAGGAGGAGAGGAGAGGAGGAGGAGTAGAGGAGGAGGAGGTGGTGCATCAGCACTTCCCACATGGGCGACAGAGCATGTGTTACTCACTTTAATGACAAACAGCATTACACATGAAGAGACAGAGATCACTATTTCAGGACGGTTCTGATCAGTGAAGGATCAAATTAGTGAGTGTGACCGAGGCAAAGGACAAACTCCCAGAATGCATCACTGTCGTACATTTAAACAAACTATATTACACAAAACTGACTCCTGTGAGCTTTAATCCATGTTCTAACGCTGTTACCTCCTCAAAAACAGACCTGGAGTTTGAGTTATGGACTTGTGGAGCACTTCCTGTATTACCACACGATGACATCACAAGGTGGAGCAGAGTGTTTTCAGTCTGAGACAAGAACTCAGCCTAAATCTGCCGGGTTTGTGTGTTAAACATGTGAAACAAAACACAACTCCAGGTCTGTTTTTTCATGAGGGAATATGAGAACCTTTAATAAATTCCAGTGTCCTGTTGTGCCGTTCTGTGGAAGATTCCAGATTGTGACGTTGAAAATGAAAATAACTAATACATTTTTATTTTTTTCAGTTGAAATATGGAAATTCCGTTGGAGATGCGAAATGCTGTGACCGAATAACAGAGCTCTTGTGATTATAGAAGCTGAAATAAACCCTGACAGCCACAAAAACCCAGTGTTTACTAATTTATATTTTAGCGGATGTGTCCAAATTACAGCAATCACGTCAGAGATGTTCGGTTTAAAGTTGTCAATAGTTTCCATGGTAACCTGCTCTCGCTCTGCTCGGTTTGATGGAGCCTCATAATCAGCAGCACCTCAAACACGAACGAAAAACTCTGAAGAGCTGAAAACCGATCAGAGAAACATCGATCAGAGAAACATCGATCAGTCAAATATCGATCAGAGAAACATCGATCAGAGAAACATCGATCAGAGAAACATCGATCAGACAAACATCAAACATCGATCAGACAAATATCGATCAGAGAAACATCGATCAGACAAACACAGATCAGTCAAACATCGATCAGACAAACATCGATCAGACAAACACCAATCAGTCAAACATCGATCAACCAAACACAGTTCAACCAAACATCGATCAGACAAACATCGATCAGACAAACGGCAATCAGGCAAACATTGATTAGAAAAACACCGATCAGACAAACATCGACCAGACAAACATCCAACATCGATCAGACAAACATCGATCAGAGAAACATCGATCAGACAAACATCGATCAGACAAACATCGATCAGACATCGATCAGACAAACATCGATCAGACACGATCAGTCAGTCCAGTCACAATGGGCAGACACCCTTCATGAGAGACAGATGGAGCGTGCTTTTGTAGTACAAGTACATACATCTACAAACAATACTTTACTTTTTTCTCCAAACATTATGGGACAATAGTATGACCGTGGCACATTTATCACTTTTCTGACATAAAGACAATTCTCTCTTCTCCACTTTACATACACAGTTCACGTGTTTTCTCAAATTAAATCTGAAAGAGGCATTTGAATATTTCATAATCTATAAATATTCATCAACAGAACATTAAACAATACATTACATAAAGCTGTTTCCAATTTAAATACTCACAGACCTGGACGTAGAACATGTGAAGACACATAACTGGCTTCAAAAGATGGTGATTGTAATTTCAGTTCATTAAAGTTTATTTAAAGGTTTTGTGTTTAAGAATAAACTCAGAGACAGGGTGAGGAGCTCAGGCATCTGTTCTGGCTGCATCCTGGCCCCTCCCTGGAGAGGTGTTCTGGGCATGTCCCACCAGGAGGAGACCCCGGGGAAAACCCAGGACACACTGGAGGGACTATGTCTCTCGGCCTGGGAACACCTCAGGATGCCCCAGAAGAGCTGGAGGAGGTGTGTGGAGAGGGAAGTTTGGATGTCCTCAGACTGCTGCCTCCACCACCTGGGCCAGGATAAAGTGGAAGAAAATGGATGGAGAAGAAACTCATCCACATGGACTGTTTCAGGAGCTGTTTGTAGTGAAAACTGTAACTTTGGACTTTACTTTCCTTAAATACTCCACAGCAGCTCCATGTAGATGTGAGAGTATTTGGGCCGGTGCTACAGAGTCAGTCCTGTTGTTCTCACACGAGCTGAACTCTCTTTTTTCACTCCTGTCTGTCCCTCTGTGTCCAGTCCTTGGGCTGTCCTCTCAGGTCTTTATCTGGAGCTGTATTTCGTCCAAAGTGGGACACATGTCTCGTACATGTTCCTCTTGTTGATGCTGCAGGAGACACACTCTCTTTGACACACACCGGGTTAAATGTCTAACACTGGCTGCTATCTGCTTCAGCGTATATATGGTCGTAAGAGAATTTATGGTCGGCTGGTTCAGGACAGACAATAAAGAACCACTCTGTCGAGACTCAACAAGACAGTCCTCAGGAGAGCAGATAAAGACCTGGTTCTGCGGTGAGCTGCCGCTGGAGGGGGAGGAGTGTGTGCAGAGTAAAAGGAAGGATAAAAGCTCAAACAACATACGCCTGATAAAAGGACATATACGAGGATATAGTGGTGCAGCTTCAGTCTGGACTCGCTTCTATCACCTTCATTCTCCCTCTGACACGCTACCGTTTATCCCCCGAGTCACTGCAGTAACACGGAGAAAACATGGACCAAAACACTGAACGGAACTGAATATTCAAAGATAACCGCTCGTTTTCTTTGTCGCCTTTTACCTCGTCCATGACAAAGCTTCAGTGAATATCCAGTCTGCAGATGCACATTACAGCAGACGACTGAGCTTCCTGCAGAGATGAACGCCGTGAATACGAATAGATCCTGACAGAAACTAAACACAACATACATTTTTGATTTCCCAGCAGCCTCTGGGCATCTGCGGGGTAGCATTTGAACAGTAAACACTGAAGTCTATAGAACTGTGATTCTGTTTATGACAATTTACAGGAAAGTGAAGAATCCTAAATCGTTTTTTCTAATGCAGCAGGGACCGGAGCTGTGCCACTGAAATGCGATTGTGTCACGTCAGATTTAGGAGCAGAGTCTCACCTGTCTCACTAACGTCGTAGCTACAAATCATCTCTCTTTTGTGCCCGAACGGTGTCGAGACTTTACAAGTGTTTTACAGTCTCGTGGCGATGTGTTTGATGGTGTCAGCGTCTGGGGGAATGTGACCTACACAGAGGAGACACTTAAAATCTTCTGCCAACTCCTCACAGCCGCTGCCACAGGTTCTGCAGGAATCTCAGAAATCCAACGTTTCACCGTCCGCTCTGACCTTTGACCCCGCGCACTCGCTCTCGATCGTTTGGAAACAGTTGATCGTAGAACGCAAACCTGTCGGCGTTTAGGGCGGGGTTTAGGGCGGGGTTTAGGGCGGGGTTTAGGGCGGCGTTTAGGGCGGGGTTTAGGGCGGGGTTTAGGGCGGCGTGATAGTTCAGTGATTAATGATGCGTCTGGGGTTTTTTAAATAAGACGTCTGCAGACAATCCTCAGAAAAAATACAAAAGATAAAGGAACTATTACTACTATTTCAAGTACTACTACGAAAACAACAACAGATACTTGTACTACTACTACTATTACTACTTCAACTACTACGGCAACAACTACTACGACTACTATTACTACAACAACTATATGACAACAGCTACAACTACTACTTCAACTACTGTGATAACAACAACTGCTACTAATACTACCACTTCAACAACAACTACTACTAATACTACTACTACAACAACAACTAATACTACTACAACTATATGACAACAACAACTACTACTACTTATACTACTACTACGACAACAACTACTACTACTAATACTACTACGACGACGACACCAACAACTACTACTACTACAACAAATATATGACAACTGCTACAACTACTACTTCAACTACTGTGATAACAACTACTACTACTACTACTAATACTACAACAACAACAACTACTGATACTACTTATACTACTACTACGACAACAACAACTACTACTACTAATACTACTACGATGACAACACCAACAACTACTACTACTATTACTATAACATCTACTTCTACTAAAACAAATACTACTACTACTATTATTACTTCAACTATTACGACAACAACAACTACAACAACTACTAATACTGCTACAATTATTGCTACTACTAGAGTACATAGCTACTACAGCTACAACAACAACAACTACTTCTACTACTACTACAACTGCATTAACTCAGTAAAAGTACGTGGAGCAGACTTTTGTGTTTCTTAAACGGCAGTGATCAGACGTCTGTAGTTTTATGCTCATTATTAAATTATTAAATGAAATTATTTGAAAAGAATAATAATGTATTTTAATAATTTACCTGAGCATACAACTACTATTATTTCTCAACATTAATTCTATTTATTTTTAATTGAACAAAAAAAAAAGTTGCGATGAATAAATACATTTCTTCCGGCTTAATGTCCTGTATATTGTTGAGTTATTACATCAACACAACAACATAATATTAACCATAAAATTGACGATGATGATATTTATGATTAAAACCTGCACAAGGACACGCTCCATTTCTGAATCTTTAATGTATTTTGTGGTTTTGTTCAAATCAAGAACTTGGGAGAACAATTTCAAACAGTATAAGAAGTGTATGAACCTATGAAATCCGTTGCTATTCTCATTATTTTTGACTTTCTGACTCTTCTTTCTTCTCTCTCGAGTGTCGGCGTGGAGTCTTTGAATAAACGAGCCGTTCTCTACATACGACCTTACATTTACGTCCATGTTTCGGTCCCGTCCTGGAGGAATCGCACTTTATCCGGCCCGTCGTCTCGTCTGAAACCCAACCTTGGCTCGTCAGTATTGTTTTCTCTGCTGTTTTTGCTTTAATCCTCTTCTTCACCACAGGGGCAGAGTACAACAAAGCCCCTCCTGAGCAGTCCTATCGCCTTTTTATCCCGCTCCGTGTGAGTCTATGTTTGAACACAAATATCATCTAATATTCTGTCTTCCTCATGCAGAGATGTAAGACGTTCTCATCCGGAGCTATTCTTTTTGGGACTTTCTATAAACCATCCACCTTGACACCGGGTTGTTTGGCTCTATATTGAGAATTGAATCCTTGGCCTTCTTGTTTTGAAAGATGGGACCTCTTCTGTGCCGCCTTTTCCTTGGAATAACTTTGGCTTGGATCCCAGCTGTCATATCCTTTACTCGTGTTTGGTCTCTACTTTCAGAATCAACTTTGGATGAGACTATTTTCGCTTTGTACACTCCGTGGAAAGTATCTCGTGCACCAGTGTTCGAGCAGAAAGTGTTTACCTCGCAAGATGAATTCTGAGGGTAGTTTTGTGGTTTGGGAAGAAGTCAAAATGTTGGAGGTAAAGATATCTGTGTCTTTTCCCTCAACTGGATTTAACAAGTTTCTTTTCTCAGCTGTCGCGGGTGTAGTGAGCGAGCTGGAAATGTTTGCTAGAATGTCCCACCTTTGCCTCTTTTTTTTTTTTATTTATTCATTTTTATTTATTTAAAGCCAGACAAACATGCAATTTAAGCATTTTTAAATACAGGATTGTAGGTCCAAAACATATTAATAATAAGATGTAATGATTCAAATAACAAGACAAGACAATAATACAATTTAAATAATTAATTAAAATTAAATTAAATACAAAAATAAAATAAATACAAATTAAATTCAATAAAAATTCAAATCAATAATAAAATAATAAAATAAAATAAATAAAAAATTAAATTAAATCAAATTAATTTAAAATTCAATTCAATAATAAAATAATAAAGTTAAATTAAAAAATAAATTAAATAAAAATTAAATAAAAAATAAATTAAATAAAAATAAAATGAAATTAAATAAATAAAAATAAGCTATGAGTGAGTGTTTATGTGCTGTGTGTGTGTCTGTGTCCTATAGACCCACAGTGATCAGCTCCAAATGAAGCTCATCGAGGCTTCAGCAGTTATAGGAACAAATTTGGATCGACTTCCATATTAGGAAATCCAATTGTGAGTATCATAGCAACCAAAGAACCAATCCAGAGCGAGGTGGATGAAAGTAACACCTCTTCCCGCCCGCAGCGCTGGTTTAGAAGAGAGCGGGCACTTACAAGGCTGTCAATCAAACCTGTTGCGAACGCTAACAGGAGCGACCTCGGGGAAAGAAGACGCCTGATTTGTGACGAGTCTGACAGCAGCAGTTACAGAGAGACGGGTCGACGATTTTACAAAAAAAAATTAAATAGACAAAAAAAAACAACCCTCAAAATAACTCAAAAAATAAAAAGATAAACTGACTATAATAAAAATAAATAAACTCAAAAAATAACAAAAAATAAAAAATAAATCAACTAAAAATAACAAAAAAACCAACAAAACCTCAAAAAAAATTAACTCAAAAAGAAATAAATAAATAAAAAAAAAAAAAAAAATATATATATATATATATATATATATATATATATATATATATATATATATATATACACATGTATGTATATGTGTATATATATACACATGTATGTATATGTGTATATATATACACATATACATATATACATATATATAAAAAAACAATAACTGAAAATAACTAAAAAAAACAAAAACAAAAAGAACAAAACACCTAGGATCATGTAGAGGGTTAATACAAACATTTAAGACCAAAATGACGAGTCTGACAGCAGCAGGTGCAGAGAGAGGAGACACGCGGCGGTTAGCAGGTTATCTATGTCCGTTTGTGCGTCTGTGTAGCTAAAGCATGTAGAATTTGAAGGGAAGAGAGAAAAAGGGGAATGAGAAGAGGGAAAAATGACCAAAAAGCTAGATATGAAGACAAAATTTGAAATAATAGTGATTTAAAGGGGGAAAAACACCTTTCTCATGCACTTTAGATTTATTTATGTAGAAGTAAAATGGAGTAATGAACATATAAAGGCCAGTTTATGGAGATATGAGGGTGAACGCTTAACATCACAAAGGTTAAGTGTGATATGGAGCTGGAGACGTCTTTAGTAGTGGATACGTGGACTCCTGGGACTACCGGCGTCTCGTGTACTACCCTGGAAACACGACGCAGGTATAAATCTCATTATCTCCCCGGTGTACCATCCTCCGTGTGCTCATTTTGACCGTTTTAAAGCAAACTGTCCAGAAAAGCTCCCACAGTCGCTAAATCACTGCAAATTACAGGTTGGAAAAAGGTCTAATTTGGCAGATCAATAAGAGCACAGGGCTGTTTGGAATCCATTCACTAATTACATGTTGAGCTGAGGTGAGGACTCTAAGCCCCGAATGACGCTGGACGGCGGAATCAGGGTTGATCCTTGTACTTTGAGTTTATTTGAAAATGGATATCTTTGTGGAGTAAATTATACAGTCGTCAGGTTGAGATAATTACACCACCAAAGTGAAGGGGCGTGTTATTGTTCTACTGACATTATACTGTAAATTTCAGACTATAAGCCGACTTTGAACCCTGTGGCCTATACAACGGTGCAGCTAATTTATAGATTTTTACTGGACAACAGCCTCCGGGGGGCGCTGTCTAGTAGTAAACGCAAAAGTGAGACAGAAAGGAGAAAGTTTGCGTCATTTTGCGCATCAAGAACAAACCCTCATCATGGATAACACACAAAGAAATACAAATGATGCAGCTTTAAAGATAATTATTTTCTAAACCTGCAGGTGATGGTGCAGCCGATTTTCAGGCACAGTTTGGAAAAAAGCATGTTTTAAATTAAAACAAAAAAAAACCCCTCATTGTATCGTCTTTTATGTGTAAATATTTAATTTTACGACATATTTGTAACATGCAGCTTATAATCAAGTACAGACTATATATGTACAAAATGTTTTGTTTTTTTTTCAAATTCAGCAGGTGCGTCTTATATTCAGGTGCGCTCAGTAATCTGAAATTTACGGTATTTGTATTTATTTGCAGATTATTGTATGGTTTGCTTTTATTTGGACAGAAACGGTGCACAACATTACACTGAGCGAAAAAAAACCAGGACAGATGTTTGGTGCCAGGTCATAGCAAAAATTCCCACCTGTCGTCCCTGATGTTAAGTGAGAAGGTGGTGGTGATATTCAGCTGGTGAATATCTACGTTCACAAGTCGAGAAAACCTTCACTCTACCCCTTTGTGAAGATATGAGGGAACAATAATCCCCTGGAAAAACTCCTTTAAAAAGAAAAACTAACTAAAAACGCAATATTTAGTTGGGTAACTTGAAGTGAACACCAGCGTCTTCTGTCTGTCGACCTGAACATTGTACCTCATTTCATTCCTGAACAGAACATAAACAGTTCCTTCAGAAATAAAGTGCAGAACATGAACTTAAAGCCACCGTCTGTAATTAGACTGGCCGACCCACCTCTGTTGTATTCTCATATTTCACCACTAGGTGCTGTTTAGATGAATTCAGTCTCACAGTGTGTTGGTTTTATCCTGAAAGACGAAGAGCAGAAGGTGAGTCTGAACAAAGTCCAAGTGAAAGGAGGAAGAACAGGTCTCACATCTGTCATCTACTGCTGAAAAAAATCAAATCAAGCTGCAGATGGTAGCTTTAAGTCTGCGTTGCATATCTTCTTTGTGCTTTGGCTTTGTTGTGTCGTCCTGCTGTGTGTTATGTTTCAGAATAAAATAATAAAACACAGATAAAGAGTGGTATATGCTCAGTGTACGGGACATTGTCTTTGATGATTCCTGAGTGCAGTCGTGTCCACCTCTGTGCATGTGCTCCTGCTGCTGTGCCGTTAGCTTGGGGAGTCCATTGCTTCGGGTTTGATCTTTCTTTCTCATCTCCCTCGTCCGGCTCCTCTACATATCAAAGGTCTTTGTGTTGTTTTCCAGACCTCACAGAATCCAGCACAGATCCAGTCTGTTAAACTGGGATTTGAGATTCTCGATGTATTTATGATGTATTGAAGCTTCTGCGAGGCTCATTTGATTAAGTTGACAGAAGCTAAATCTGACACAATAACACGTTTTAAAACTTGATATATTGCTGAAGTAAATAGGGATCAAACATATTAACAAAGGGACACAGGAGAACAGAGGTTAGGGTTCAAGCAGCTTATGATGGGAGAAGAAACCCTTATTAGACCCCGAGCCAACAAAAAAACAAAGTAACAAAGCAAAAAGACCATTGTGAGCCGGAAAATAAGGACAGGACGACCCTGTGCAGAGCCGCTGTCCCGACCCTAACGAAAAAACAGCCCATAAAGTTTCTCTACACAAAATAAAAACGAAAACAGGATGTCTGGACTCACCAGGCCAAACAAAAGAAGCTAGACTAACAAAAAGCTGTATGGACCCGGGATGGAGGCACCAGCAGGGGGCAGCGCCGGACCCAGAGAGGAGAGCGAGCGAGAAGAAAGTCTCCGTCGTGAAACCAGAACGTCCAGACCAGAAACAAACACTAAAAATATTCTAAAAATATATATATACCAAAATAACATGGGCAAAAAATTCCAACTAACTACTAACGAACTTAAATTAATAAAAAAATATACAGGAAAAAAAAAACTGGGAATAACTTATGACTTAAAATAAAAAAAAAAAAATTAAAAAAATCTAGGAAATTCAGAAACACAGGGGAAAAAGGTGCCCAAACCTAAAAACTGCAACGAATTTATGCCACAGAAGTGAAGACGAGCAGCAAAACGTCTCACTCCTGCAGCTTTCTGTCCATTTCACAGATTTTTCTTTTACTATACAAAAAGTATTCTAAACGTACGATATTGTAGGAGAATGAAACACTTGAGTTGTTAGTTTGCATCTGTAATGAGTCATACAAGTTATTAATTCAACCTTTTTCGGCTTAAATCTGATCATTTAGCTAAATAAAAGAAAATGTACAACACGATAAATATTGACCTCCAAAAAAATTGTTCCAGCTTTCAAAAAGTCGATATAGTCTCACCATGACAGGTTTGCATAAAGATAATCTCAAAAACAGGCTCCGTATGGTACAAAAACTGTATTAGGATGTGATAAATGCTAATGCCTCTTTTATTCTGCTGTGAAAAAAAACTAAACGAGCAAACAGCACATCTGTATAGCCTCCATGTTGTTTTCTTTCCAGTTTAGACTGTGATGTTCCACTGCCTCTTCCTGTTTCACACTTTCACATTCAGACGTTTATTTGGAGTCTTTGTGCAGCTCTGGTAAATAAATCATATTATACAAAAATCTAATTCAGCGCCGCAGCCTCGTTATCACGGCTGTCCCTCGTCGTTTAGGGTTTTGAGTAATTAATGCTCATTGAGTGATCCTGCTTTGTTTTACATTAGATACATCAGAGCTTAAATAATGGACGTTTACTCTGTTAAAGCTAAAGAAAAATAAAATCTGTCAACTGGACAAATCGTCGTAGGAGTGAAGACGTTTGGCTGCTCATCTGAAGAAGGAAACGATGGATCAGACCTGGACGACGGAGGGATTCCACAGAGACATTAACCGATTTTATATTCCCACACAGAGCCATGTTCTTACAGCAGCTTCTTACACGTACTACAGGGCGGCCCAAAAGTCACTGACAGCTGAAAAAAAACTCATAACTCTTTTGTTTCTAAATATTTTTCTTTATTTTTTTCAGAGCATTTAGAACGACTCTTCCCACATTAATCTGAGCAAATCCAGCACGAGGAACGAACCCTCATTGTACAGTGGTACTTTGAGTCACATGGGTCAAATTCACAAACCCAGCGGTGTTACCCGTCCAGATTTTAATACCAGAGATGCCCCAAGAGTAAATGCCATTAAAGGAATAATAAGTGTTTTTCACAGACAGGGGGCAGTATGTGATCTCCACAGACCTGACTCGTCCTGATTTCTTCCTGTGGGTCTATCTTAAAGAAAAGGTGTTTGTGAATAAACCTCAGACAATAAACCACTTCAAACGTGACATCAGGATCAAATAAGAGCCAGATTAGGTCATTTTTACTTCCTCTAGTTTAAGTCGTGATAAGTTCGAGTGTAAGTGAACAATTATAACCGTTTATACCCGCAAAAATCTGGGAAGGTTCAGTTTATCTCTTGCTAAAATTTGGTGAGTATAACTTAAGAATTAAAGGAGCTACTGAAGATTTAAAAGTGTCAGTGACTTTTGGGCCGCTCTGTACTCATACAAATACATGTAGGATACAAAAAATAAAAATCGTGCGTCGGTGCAGCTCTGTGTTTAGAGAGACACAGCGGTCGAGTCGAGCCTGTGCAGAACGGGAAGTCATTTGACCTTTTCAGATGATTCACTCGTTTTAGCTCAATACTGTGTCTTACAATGACCAAAATAATGCACATGCTCTACACGAAATGCCAGACTCTGTGAAAGCCTCCATCATGTTTTTGTATTATTTCTAACTCTGCTTATGCTTTTCCCTTCGTACTTATGTATAATTGTTATAATGTCGGTGCTGAGCTTATCACGGAGCTCAGATTACTCCTGTTTATGTGACATAAACTGTCAAAATAAAGTTTAAATTAACTGTCACAACAAGATAAACATCTCCAGTGAAGAGCAGGACGAGTTTTATCTCATCTCATTCATATCTCAACAACAACAACAAAAATGAGTTGGATTTGGTTAATTTCATGGAGACCACAGGGGTTATGCAGACGACAGAACAATATTCAGATTTTTTGAGTGTCAGTGGCTAAAAAAATGACATTTCTTCTGTAAAACCTCAAAACGAGAGCTGCTACTGTCTGATAACAAAAATACAAAAGTCTGCAACTAAATTTTAACATTGTACCTGCCATTTTCAGCAAGAAAATCAAGTCAGTGAGCTAAATGAGTTGATTTTCTTGTTTAAAATGACTGGCACAAACTAAATATTCAGCAGAGTTGTCGATGTTCATGTTTATTATGAAACCTGTCACGGCTCTTTCATGTTCAGTATTTGCCATTGATGCTTAAAATCTGAATGTTGTGATAAAAACTTTATATGTTGAAGAATAGTCGTGAATTCTGAATATACTTTATACTTTTTTTTTTCCTAACCCTGGCGATTCTTAGACACATAGTGATTTGTATGTTCCTGCTAGTAGAAAAACCAGGCTGCGTCACTGTCAGAAAAGCTGAAAAAAGTGTGTGCTGAGAGAGGTCTGGAGAGGATTAGATGTGGGCAGTGGAGAATCTCCTCTGGTTGTGAGTGGCGTGGCTAAAGCTGTTTGTTATCTGTGGACACACTTGAGTGAATTGAAAGATGCATTTGTCACAGCGGCGCTCTGCCCACCTCTGTCCCTGCTCCGCCACACGGCCGGTGTCTTTGTTCTCTTATCTCCCGGTGCGCTGAATGGATTTGAGCTGAGCCGCTCTATGACAGCGCACACTCTGTACTGTCAGGGAGCTGCGGTGGACTCTGTGTTAACACGAGCAGGTAAACAAGGGCCTCCTGGTGCTCGGGTTTACTCAGGCTCATCTCAAATAAATGACAGTGTAAATGTATTTCAGAGGGAGGCTGTGTGCGCTGCAGCTTTCACAGAGCAAAGCAGCAGTTTATGGTCCTGTTTCATCCATTAAACACGTCCCAACTTCTGTTTATGTTGGAAAACTCCCAGTGGTGGATTGTAACGAAGTACAAATAGAAAAGTACTGGACTTAGTGAATACTTTTTACTTTTACGTCCCTACATTGGAGAGCAGTATCTGTACTTTCACCTCCACTACATTTTTGAACTGGACTCAAAAGTAAAAAGTACTTTTCACATGATTTGAGGGGTTATTTTTATTATTTTCGTGGAAACATTGTGACTAAAAGTTTCGAGTTGAAGCTTCAGCTTTGAGCAAAACAGAAATAAAATCCACAAAAATTCATAAGAAATTGACTTGTGCTGCAACTATTGACCAAAATCTGCACATCATTTTTAATCAATATTACAACATTTACACAAATTATCAACACTTTTTACTCTTAAAGTCCATTTTTAAACTTAAATAATTTTACTTAAGTAGATTTCTCATGTGATACTTTTACTTGAGCAACTTTTTAACCTCTGTATCAGTACTTTTACTTAAGTAACAAAAACTTCATCCACCTCTGAATACTACATTGAGTTCAGATTGACTCCATCAGCGTGTTTGTGTCGGTTTAGTCATGTCCAGGGATCCCCCTCCTCCAGATTCTGATCCAGGGTCTGCGTCAGTCCCACCTGAGCTGAGCAGCTGTGAAACAAATGGAATAAACAGTGAAATAAAGAGAAAACAGAGAAAACTTTACAAAGAAATCAAAGATGGAGCTGTTGTTTGAGGCAAGAGAGTCACTTTTCTGCATGACAGGAGGCAGACTCAGAAAAACTCACAGTTAATGACATTTATTGCATTTCACTGTGGTATATAATGTGGAAAAAAAAAAAACATATTCACAAAAATTAACTAAAGCAAAAACAACAGAAATGAACAAAACTGAGGAAAAAATCCAAATGTACCAGATTACACTGATGTTCCCCTGAAAAGACTGACTCGCCCTGGTTATTTCCCCCCTAAACAGGAAGTACCTCCCCCTGGTAAGAACCATGTACTGCACAGGTGGAGCAGGTTTAACTTTAGCACGATCTCACTGTGTACTTCTGAGGGCCCAAGTCACTTTAACCTCAAAGTGTTTCAAATAAAGCTATAAAAACATTGAGATTAAATACATAAAGGCATTGAAACAAACAAAAATAACTCAAAGCAGGTCTCCCTCCACATGGTCCGGCCCACGACCACGCCCCCAAAGCTTTCAAAATGGCCGACACAGGCCACGCCCACGTCTTTGTCTGGACCATGTGCAGATTCAGGTAAGAACAGATGAAAATGTTAAACTGAATTGAATGAATTTAACCAAAATCAAATCTTTAAAGTAACGGAAGTGCAAAGGTGCGAGTCTGAGGTTTAGATTTGTTTGTCTTTTTTGTGTTAAAGTTTGGCCAGAACAAAAAAAACCCATGATAGTTATGTCCAGTTATTTAGTTTGAATATTGTAAAATTAGAGGAAATGACCAATATGTGAATTATGGGTGAGATTAACGGGACAAAGGTCGACTTGGTCACTTTGTTTATAGGTTTTATACTGTATTAAAGTTGCACTATGTAACTTTTCCACTTCCTGCTCGTGATGTTATTCCTTTGCCTTGAATCTTCCACAATATCCTCATGCACAAACAAGTCAGATCTACGGAGAGGCAAGCCCGCTCACAATAAGAATGCATGTTTTTCCGAGGTGTTTTGAGCATTTAAAACAACTGTCATTTTACACTTATGTGACTGATGTTTAATGCCAAACACTGTGTAACATTCTAGGCAAATAACCTCCCTAAAACGACTCCTTCCTCGAGATGGAAGTTCATGGAGGTTCATTAGTTCCACGCTCCATCTTATCACCAGACGTTTGTAGATAAATCCTCTAACAAGGTCACTACAGTATCACTTTACTTCATTTTTTTCATTCTTTTAAACAAGGGCACTACCTGTAGAGGAGCGACCGTCATTAAGCTGACCTCAATAGTGAACATAAAAAAAAAGTACGAGCGAATCACCCAGAAAAGGAGCTTTAGTGACCATAAATCAAACCGTAATCGCAGCCTGACACTCAGCTGGGGTCCTGCGTGATGGAAACCTCCCAGAACCAGTCACTGCAGACGTACAGACTCATTCAGGTCACGAGGAGCAGTACTTTAAGAATCATTAGCGTCGCACGGAGTAATATCGAAAATATTGTAATGTATTATAAAGATGTGATGGTACATGGTTCTTTTAATGTCATTGTGTTTGAAGGGCGCTGGTTTCATGTTGAGAATGTGCCTCGTTCACGTCGTCGTGTTTTATCCTGTTTCCAATGCTCCAAATGTTAAAGCAGATCTATTCAGAATGAACTTTTCTGAGCTTTTACCCGTTTTATTGTTGTTTCCCCTTCTCATTTACCTCTCGAAAAAGTATTTGGAGTGATTTGTGCGTGTCTGAGTAATCTTTAACTTACTTACTTGTACGTACTTACTTCGTTCTTCAGTTTTATTTTCTTATTCAGTGACGTGTGTTGGATTCAGCAGAGTTGCGTCGCCATTTTTGTCGCAAATGGAAAAAAAAAAATCCGCTACTCAAGTGGTCGATAGGAAAGTCCGACAGCTGCACGGACGCTTTTGTTCTGACCATGTTTTTATGTAGATTGGACAAAGCTGGTTAAAATTCACACAATATGCCAACACCGACTGTAAAATAATTTAATTTTTTAGGCTAATTTCACATTTTTTTTTCACATTTGCAGATTTTTTGAATGTGTCCTTAACATATCCCGTGAAAAGTCTGTTTATTTGTCGCTCTAGCTCTAACTCTAACTGTCTGCATCTGTATTCACCGCAGTATAACTAATCTCTGTATATTTTTTATCGCGGCGTCTATGAGCTAGTAAATTAGCAGCAGTATACGTCGCAGTAGTTTAAAATTTCCCAGTTCCTTGTCTATGGGTTCAGTTTACCTGTAAAACGTGCCAGTGTGAGTCCAGCTTCCAGCAGAGAGAAAAAACACATTTTGTTTTTACTGTTTAAAATATTTCAGTGGCACAGCTCCCTCTGGTTTGGACTGGAAGCTCGGTGCTAAAATAATAACGCTATAACAAGAGGCCTGGGTGCTCTTAAAGGAGAGTAGTGGGTCTGAGGGGCGACATAAAACCCGCCCATACTTGTAGCAATTCTGCCATAATGTGTTAATGAGCACTTACAACATGCATTTCCACATTCCACCCACTTCTCTTCACTGCCCGAGACCTTGGGCTTATTCCCAGGTGAAATAGAGGCGAGTTTATTATTCTCGGAGTGTGTGCTGTAGTAATAGTTGTCAGGGTTAGTTTCAGATGGAAAGGGAGAGATGGCCACGTCCGTCCTGTCAATATTTCTAGTCATTTGAATGAAATAATGGAAATGTATGCTCCCATTATGCGATACTGGAAAAGTGTGCGATTGTAGTTTAATATATGGGGGATATAAGCTCAACTACTTTGCATCCACCATTTTTTTAAGCTGAACTGTCAAACGCACATACAGAGACGTCTCTTAAAGTTGTTCATAAAGCCTGAATAACGTAACAAACTCTCCACAGACTCGCTCCATTGTCCATTGCATTGAACGGCTCAGTCTCTTCACAAACCAAACCAAAAGTTCTCGTTTTATCTCTTTCCAGCGTCTGAATACCATTTATTTTCCGAGTTGGATGTTTGCCAGTTGAAATAAATCTTTGCTTGTTTAAAACAAATTGATTCTAGTTTTTACAGCCTCCCTGAATTTGTATCAAGTTTAATTTGCATCATTTTCAGGCGCTAAGATGAGGCTCAGGTTGGATGGTAATTGCTTAGAGTTTTGGCACTGACTATATCCCATTATTAACTTTTGCAGAGACGCCAAACACTGAATCCTTTAGACTCTGATTGACAGCAAACACTAACTTATCTGCCTTTGTTACACACTCAGAGGCTTTAAAATCTCATTATTTTCAGCAGCAAGTCGCTCTGGCATTCATGGCTCGTTTGTTATATAGGTTTCTTCATTATTGGAGCGGAGCATTTTAGCAAACTAATTGCATTTTATCAAAAACTATAGTTTCAACCTGGAAAGACTCAGACATGGAATAACAGTATCACAGTAATGGTAGGCTTTTAAAAATGAGTTGTGTTTGGCGCTCAGACCCCCGGCGGAAGACCTCACGATGAAGGCCGTGGCCAGTCAGACGATGTTTCGCGAGGACTGGACTGAGGTGAATAAAGAGGGAAAGGGGGCGCCTGAGGAGGAGCTAGGTCGTCGTCGTGCGTCCTGCTGTGAAGGTTTAAACAGGCAGACTTGGCCCCTGATTGGATGAAGACGAGTAACACGAGGACGTGTGCTGGGAGGGGCTGAGGAGCAGCGGAGGCACAGTTAGTTCTTCCAGGCTGAGTTCATGCCATCTCCTTATCTCATGCGCATATTTTATAAAGTGCAGCGGCGCGCTCATGCAGTTTGCCGAGTTTGTTTAAAGTTGGCAGGATTGATGAAGTGTCCGAGCTCAGAGGACAGGGATCTATGTCCGGACCTCTGTGTACCATGTCCGAAGGCAGCGTGTTTTCGGTTGAAGAGGATGTGTACAGAGAGTGGAGCTCATAACACAGGTCAGGATGGTAGAGTCTGGTTACTTTTTCCTTCTGCCTTTTTAGACACAGTTTCTACAGTGAAAAAAATATCATAAACCAATCGATCTGTCATGATAAATCACATATCGACTTGTGTTCAACATATGATGCATGGAACAGGTGGAGTTTTTTGTTTATTTTAGGCTGAAACCTATTTGAGCTGTAGCGGGTTGAATAAGTGAATTCTATGGCTAATTATTGCTTATTTCTTCTATCGGTCTGTTGCAGCTCAGGCTCTTTTTAATGATACCCGTCTCTTTAAAATGGTTCTTATTACTGGGATTATCTTGCAATTATTTGTTATCAATGGCATTAAGTATTATCATTATTATCATTTATACGCAACGTTTCTCTGTAGTAATATCTCGTGCTTCAAAATTTGTTATCGTGACCAGTCTATAAAACAACAAATCGGACTGGGGTGATATGAAAATCATGAAGCTCATCCTAGTGACCATCTCCTTTTTTGGTCAAATTAACATATCGTTGTTCCTGCTTTTTGTTAAAATGCATCTTTCTGGTCAAAAAACTGCATCTCTCTGGTCAAAAACCGCATCTTTATGGTCAAAAACTGATCTTTATGATCAATGCTGATGTCACAAAAAACTGCATTTTTTGGACAAAAAACTGCATCTTTATGGACAAAAAACCAGCATTTTATGGACAAAAACTGCATCTTTATGGCCACAAAAAACGCATCTTTATGGACAAAAACTGCATCTTTATGGACAAAAACTGCATCTTTTAGGACAAAAAACGCATCTTTATGGACAAAAACTGCATCTTTATGGGACAAAAACTGCATCTTTAGGGCACTTGCGATCTCTATGGACAAAAACTGCATCTTTATGGTCAAAAACTGCATCTTTATGGTCAAAAACAGCATCTTTATGGACAAAAACTGCATCTTTATGGTCAAAAACTGCATCTTTATGGTCAAAAACGCATCTTTATGGTCAAAGAAAATGCCATCTTTATGGTCAAAAAAACTGCAGTCTTTATGGTCAAAAAACTGCATCGTTATGGACAAAAACTGCACATTATGGGTTCAAAAAAAGCATCTATGGACATGCTCAAAACTGCAATCTCTACGGACAAAACTGCAATCTTTATGGACAAAAAACTGCATCTTTATGGGCAAAAAAACTGCATGTTATGGGCAAAAAAAAAAAACTGCATATTTATGGTCAAAACTGCTCTTTATGGACAAAAAAACTGCC
>JAIEZT010000462.1:0-49359 GCA_019594935.1 Periophthalmus modestus | reverse complement strand
TTTTTGTCCATAAAGATGCTGTTTTTGACCATAAAGATGCAGTTTTTGTCCATAAAGATGCAGTTTTTGACCATAAAAGATGCAGTTTTTGACCATAAAGATGCAGTTTTTGACCATAAAGATGCAGTTTTTGACCATAAAGATGCAGTTTTTGACCATAAAGATGCAGTTTTTGTCCATAGAGATGCAGTTTTTGACATAAAGATGCAGTTTTTGACCATAAAGATGCAGTTTTGTCCCTAGAGATGCAGTTTTTTGTCCATAATGATGCAGTTTTTGTCCATAAAGATGCAGTTTTTGGCCCATAAAGATGCAGTTTTTGTCCATAAAAGATGCAGTTTTTGTCCATAAAGATGCAGTTTTTGTCCATAAAGAGATGCTGTTTTTGACCATAAAGATGCAGTTTTTGTCCATAAAGATGCAGTTTTTGACCATAAAGATGCAGTTTTTGACCATAAAAGATGCAGTTTTGTCCATAAAGATACAGTTTTTGACCATAAAGATGCAGTTTTTGTCCATAAAGATGCAGTTTTTTGTCCATAAAGATGCTGTTTTTGACCATAAAGATGCAGTTTTTGTCCATAAAGATGCAGTTTTTGACCATAAAGATGCAGTTTTTGACCATAAAGATGCAGTTTTTGTCCATAAAGATCACAGTTTTTGCCCATAAAGATGCAGTTTTTTGTCCATAGAGATGCAGTTTTTGTCCATAAAGATGCTGTTTTTGACCATAAAGATGCAGTTTTTTGTCCATAAAGATGCAGTTTTTGACCATAAAGATGCAGTTTTTGACCATAAAGATGCAGTTTTTTGTCCATAGAGATGCAGTTTTTGACCATAAAGATGCAGTTTTTTGACCATAAAGATGCAGTTTTTTGTCCATAAAGATGCAGTTTTTGACCATAAAGATGCAGTTTTTTTGACCATAAAGATGCAGTTTTTTTTACCCATAAAGATGCAGTTTTTGTCCATAGAGATGCAGTTTTTTTCCATAAAGATGCAGTTTTTGACCATAAAGATGCAGTTTTTGTCCATAAAGATGCAGTTTTTTGACATAAAGATGCAGTTTTTTGACCATAAAGATGCAGTTTTTGACCATAAGATGAAGTTTTTGACCATAAAGATGCAGTTTTTGACCATAAAGATGCAGTTTTTTGTCCATAGAGATGCTGTTTTTGACCATAAAGATGCAGTTTTTGACCATAAAGATGCAGTTTTTGTCCATAGAGATGCAGTTTTTGTCCATAATGATGCAGTTTTTGTCCATAAAGATGCTGTTTTTGTCCATAAAGATGCAGTTTTTGTCCATAAAGATGCAGTTTTTGTCCATAAAGATGCAGTTTTTGTCCATAAAGATGCAGTTTTTGTCCATAAAGATGCTGTTTTTGTCCATAAAGATGCAGTTTTTGTCCATAAAAATGCAGTTTTTGACCATAAAGATGCAGTTTTTGACCATAAAGATGCGGTTTTTGACCAGAGAGATGCAGTTTTTGACCAGAAAGATGCATTTAACAAAAAGCAGGAATCACGATATGTTAATTTGACCAAAAAAGGAGATGGTCACTAGGATGAGCTCATGATTTTCATATCACCCAGTCCGATTTGTTGGTTTATAGACTGGTCACGATAACAAATTTTGAAGCACGAGATATTACTACAGAGAAACGTTGCGATAAATGATAATAATGATAATACTTAATGCCATTGATACAAAATAATGCAAGATAATCCCAGTAAACCATTTTAAAGAGACGGTATCATTAAAAAGCCTGAGCTGCAACAGACAGATAGAAGAAATAAGCAATAATTAGCCATAGAAGTCACTTATTCAACCCTCTACAGCTCAAATATGTTCAGCTAAAATAACAAAAAACTCCACCTGTTCCATGCATCATATGTTGAACAACAAGTCGATATGTGATTTATCATGACAGATCGATTGGTTTATGATATTTTTTCACTGTAGAACTGTGTCTAAAAAGGCAGAAGGAAAAAGTAACCAGACTCGTACCATCCTGACCTGTGTTATGAGCTCCACTCTCTGTACACATCCTCTTCAACCGAAAACACGCTGCCTTCGGACATGGTACAAGAGGTCGGACATAGATCACTGTCTCTGAGCTTGACACTTCATCAATCCTGCCAACTTTAAACAAACTCGGCAAACTGCATGAGCGGCGCTGCACTTTATAAAATATGCGCATGAGATAAGGAGATGGCATGAACTCAGCCTGGAAGAACTAACTGTGCTCCGCTGCTCCTCAGCCTTCATCACCTCCTCGTGTTACTCGTCTTCATCCAATCAGGGCCAAGTCTGCCTGTTTAAACCTTCACAGCAGACGCACGACGACCTAGCTCCTCCTCAGCGCCCCCTTTCCTCTTTATTCACCTCAGTCCAGTCCTCGAAACATCATCTGACTGGCCACGCCCTTCATCGTGAGGTCTTCCGCCGGGGTCTGAGCGCCAAACACAACTCATTTTAAAAGCCTACCATTACTGTGATACTGTTATTCGTGTCTGAGTCTTTCCAGGTTGAACTATAGTTTGATAAAATGCAATTATGCTCCGCTCCAAAAATGAAGAAACCTATATAAACAACGAGCCATGAATGCCAGAGCGACTTGCTGCTGAAAATAATGAGATTTAAAGCCTCCGAGTGTGTAACAAAGGCAGATAAGTTAGTGTTTGCTGTCAATCAGAGTCTAAAAGGATTCAGTGTTTGGCGTCTCTGAAAAGTTAATAATGGGATATAGTCAGTGCCAAAAACTCTAAGCAATTACCATCCAACCTGAGCCTCATCTTAGCGCCTGAAAATGATGCAAATTAAACTTGATACAAATTCAGGGAGGCTGTAAAAACTAGAATCAATTTGTTTTAAACAAGCAAAGATTTATTTCAACTGGCAAACATCCAACTCGGAAAATAAATGGTATTCAGACGCTGGAAAGAGATAAAACGAGAACTTTTGGTTTGTGAAGAGACTGAGCCGTTCAATGCAATGGACAATGGAGCGAGTCTGTGGAGAGTTTGTTACGTTATTCAGACTTTATGAACAACTTTAAGACGTCTCTGTATGTGCGTTTGACAGTTCAGCTTAAAAAAATGTTGGATGCAAAGTAGCTGAGCTTATATCCCCCATATATTAAACTACAATCGCACACTTTTCCAGTATCGCATAATGGGAGCATACATTTCCATTATTTCATTCAAATGACTAGAAATATTGACAGGACGGACGTGGCCATCTCTCCCTTTCCATCTGAAACTAACCCTGACAACTATTACTACAGCACACACTCCGAGAATAATAAACTCGCCTCCATTTCACCTGGGAATAAGCCCAAGGTCTCGGGCAGTGAAGAGAAGTGGGTGGAATGTGGAAATGCATGTTGTAAGTGCTCATTAACACATTTATGGCAGAATTGCTACAGTATGGACGGTTTATGTCGCCCCTCAGACCCACTACTCTCCTTAAGAGCACCCAGGCCTCTTGTTATAGCGTTATTATTTAGCACGAGCTTCCAGTCCAAACCAGAGGGAGCTGTGCACTGAAAATATATTTTAACAGTAAAAACAAAATGTGTTTTTCTCTCTGCTGGAAGCTGGACTCACACTGGCACAGTTTTACAGGTAAACTGAACCCATAGACAAGGAACTGGGAAATTTAACTACTGCGACGTATACTGCTGCTAATTTACTAGCTCATAGACGCCGCGATAAAAATATACAGAGATTAGTTATACTGCGGTGAATACAGATGCAGACAGTTAGAGTTAGAGCTACAGCAACAAAATAAACAGACTTTTCACGGATATGTTGTGGACACATTCACAAAATCTGCAAATTTGGAAAAAAAAAAGTGAAATTAGCCTAAAAAATTTAATACTTTTACAGTCGGTGTTGGCGTATTGCGTGAATTTTAACCAGCTTTGTCCAATCTACATAAAAACATGGTCAGAACAAAGCGTCGTGCAGCTGTCGGACTCTCCTATCGACCACTTGAGCAGCGGATTTTTTTTTCCCATTTGCGACAAAATGGCGACGCAACTCTGCTGAATCCAACACACGTCACTGAATAAGAAAATTAAACTGAAGAACAAAGTAAGTACGCAAGTTAAAGATTACTCAAACTCGCACAAATCACTCCAAATACTTTTTCGAGGGGTAAATGAGAAGGGGAAACAACTATAAAACGGGTAAAAGCTCAGAAAAGTTCATTCTGAATAGATCTGCTTTAACATTTGGAGCATTTGGAAACAGGATAAAACACGACGACGTGAACGAGGCACATTCTCAACATGAACCCAGCGCCCTTCAAGCACAATGACATTAAAAAGAACCATTTACCATCACATCTTTATAATACATTACAACATTTACAATATATAATAGTCTGTACGTCTGCAGTGACTGGTTCTGGGAGGTTTCCATCACGCAGGACCCCAGCTGAGTGTCAGGCTGCGATTACGGTTTGATTTATGGTCACATAGCTCCTTTTCTGGGTGATTCGCTCGTACTTTTTTATGTTCACTATTGAGGTCAGGCTTAATGACGGTCGGCTCTACAGGTAGTGCCCTTGTTTAAAAGAATGAAAAAAATGAAGTAAAGTGATACTGTAGTGACCTTGTTAGAGGATTTATCTGCAAACGTCTGGTGATAAGATGGAACTAATGAACCTCCGTGAACTTTCATCTCGAGGAAGGAGTCGTTTTAGGGAGGTTATTTGCCTAGAATGTTACACAGTTTGGCATTAAACATCAGTCACATAAGTGTAAAATTACAGTTGTTTTAATGCTCAAAAAAACTCAGAAAACATGCATTCTTATTGTGAGCGGGCTTGCCTCTCCATAGATCTGACTTGTTTGTGCATGAGGATATTGTGGAAGATTCAAGGCAAAGGAATAACATCACGAGCAGGAAGTGGAAAAGTTACATAGTGCAACTTTAATACAGTATAAAACCTATAACAAAGTGACAAAGTCGACCTTTGTCCCGTTAATCTCACCCTAAATTTATTTATATTCACATATTTGTTCATTTCCTCTAATTTTGCAATATTCAACTAAATAACTGGACATAACTATCATGGGTTTGTTTTGTTCTGGCCAAACTTTAACAAAAAAGACAAACAAATCTAAACCTCAGACTCGCACCTTTGCACTTCACGTTACTTTAAAGATTTGATTTGGTTAAATTAATTCACTTCAGTTTAACATTTTCATCTGCTCTTACCTGAATCTGCACACGGTCCAGACAAAGACGTGGGCGTGGCCTGTGTCGGCCATTTTGAAAGCTTTGGGCGTGGTCGTGGGCCGGACCATGTGGAGGGAGACCTGCTTTGAGTTATTTTTTGTTTGTTTCAATGCCTTTATGTATTTAATCTCAATGTTTTTATAGCTTTATCTGAAACACTTTGAGGTTAAAGTGACTTGGGCCCTCAGAAGTACACAGTGAGATCGTGCTAAAGTTAAACCTACTCCACCTGTGCAGTACATGGTTCTTACCAGGGGGAGGTACTTCCTGTTTAGGGGGGAAATAACCAGGGCGAGTCAGTCTTTCAGGGGAACATCAGTGTAATCTGGTACATTTGGATTTTTCCTCAGTTTTGTTCATTTCTGTTGTTTTTGCTTTAGTTAATTTTTGTGAATATGTTTTATTTTTCCACATTATACCACAGTGAAATGCAATAAATGTCATTAAGTGTTAGTTTTTCTGAGTCTGCCTCCTGTCATGCAGAAAAGTGACTCTCTTGCCTCAAACAACAGCTCCATCTTTGATTTCTTTGTAAAGTTTCTCTGTTTTCTCTTTATTTCACTGTTTATTCCAGTTGTTTCACAGCTGCTCAGCTCAGGTGGGACTGACGCAGACCCTGGATCAGAATCTGGAGGAGGGGGATCCTTGGACACGACTAAACCGACACAAACACGCTGAACTCAATGTAGTATTCAGAGGTGGATGAAGTTTTGTTATTTAAGTAAAAGTACTGAGACAGAGGTAAAAAGTTGCTCAAGTAAAAGTATCACATGAGAAATCTACTTTATTAAAATTATTTAAGTTTAAAAATGTACTTTAAGAGTAAAAAGTGTTGATAATTTGTGTAAATGTTGTAATATTGATTAAAAATGATGCAGATTTTGGTCAATAGTTGCAGCACAAGTCAATTTCTTATGAATTTTGTGGATTTATTTCTGTTTTGCTCAAAGCTGAAGCTTCAACTCGAAACTTTTAGTCACAATGTTTCCACCAAAATAATAAAAATAACCCCTCAAATCATGTGAAAAGTACTTTTTATTTTTGAGTCCAGTTCAAAAATGTAGTGGAGGTGAAAGTACAGACACTGCTCTTCAATGTAGGGACGTAAAAGTAAAAAGTATTCACTAAGTCCAGTACTTTTCTATTTGTACTTCGTTATAATCCACCACTGGGAGTTTTCCAGCATAAACAGAAGTTGGGATGTGTTTAATGGATGAAACGGGACCATAAACTGCTGCTTTGCTCTGTGAAAGCTGCAGCGCACACAGCCTCCCTCTGAAATTACATTTACACTGTCTTTATTGAGATGAGCCTGAGTAAACCCGAGCACCAGGAGGCCCTTGTTTACCTGCTCGTGTTAACACAGAGTCCACCGCAGCTCCCTGACAGTACAGAGTGTGCGCTGTCATAGAGCGGCTCAGCTCAAATCCATTCAGCGCACCGGGAGATAAGAGAACAAAGACACCGGCCGTGTGGCGGAGCAGGGACAGAGGTGGGCAGAGCGCCGCTGTGACAAATGCATCTTTCAATTCACTCAAGTGTGTCCACAGATAACAAACAGCTTTAGCCACGCCACTCACAACCAGAGGAGATTCTCCACTGCCACATCTAATCCTCTCCAGACCTCTCTCAGCACACTTTTTCAGCTTTTCTGACAGTGACGCAGCCTGGTTTCCACTAGCAGGAACATACAAAATCACTGTGTGTCTAAGAATCGCCAGGGTTAGGAAAAAAAAAAGTATAAAGTATATTCAGAATTCACAACTATTCTTCACATATAAAGTTTATCACAATATTCAGATTTTAAGCATCAATGGCAAATACTGAACATGAAAGAGCCGTGACAGGTTCATAATAAACATGAACATCGACAATTCTGCTGAATATTTAGTTTGTTCCTGTCATTTTAAACAAGAAAATCAACTCATTTAGCTCACTGACTTGATTTTCTTGCTGAAAATGGCAGGTACAATGTTAAAATGTAGTTGCAGACTTTTGTATTTTTGTTATCAGACAGTAGCAGCTCTCGTTTTGAGGTTTTACAGAAGAAATTTCATTTTTTTAGCCAATGACACTCAAAAAATCTGAATATTGTTCTGTCGTCTGCATAACCCCTGTGGTCTCCATGAAATTAACCAAATCCAACTCATTTTTGTTGTTGTTGTTGAGATATGAATGAGATGAGATAACACTCGTCCTGCTCTTCACTGCAGATGTTTATCTTGTTGTGACACTTAATTTAAACTTTATTTTGACAGTTTATGTCACATAAACAGGAGTAATCTGAGCTCCGTGATAAGCTCAGCACCGACATTATAACAATTATACATAAGTACGAAGGGAAAAGCATAAGCAGAGTTAGAAATAATACAAAAACATGACCGAGGCTTTCACAGAGTCTGGCATTTCGTGTAGAGCCTGTGCATTATTTTGGTCATTGTAAGACACAGTATTGAGCTAAAACGAGTGAATCATCTGAAAAGGTCAAATGACTTCCCGTTCTGCACAGGCTCGACTCGACCGCTGTGTCTCTCTAAACACAGAGCTGCACCGACGCACGATTTTTATTTTTTGTATCCTACGTGTATTTGTATTAGTACAGGGCGGCCCAAAAGTCACTGACACTTTTAAATCTTCAGTAGCTCCTTTAATTCTTAAGTTATACTCACCAAATTTCAGCAGTAGATAAACTGAACCTTCCCAGATTTTTGGCGATATAAACAGTTATAATTGTTGAACTTATCACTGCATAACATTTAAATCATTTCCGGCTTATGTCTCTTATTTGATCCTGATGTCACGTTTGAAGTGGTTTATTGTCTGAGGTTTATTCACAAACACCTTTTCTTTAAGATAGACCCACAGGAAGAAATCAGGACGAGTCAGGTCTGTGGAGATCACATACTGCCCCCTGTCTGTGAAAAACACTTATTATTCCTTTAATGGCATTTACTCTTGGGGCATCTCTGGTATTAAAATGTGGACGGTAACACCACTGGGTTTGTGAGTTTGACCCATGTGACTCAAAGTCCCACTGTACAATGAGGGTTCGTTCCTCGGTGCTGGATTTGCTCAGATTAATGTGGGAAGAGTCGTTCTAAATGCTCTGAGAAAATAAAAGAAAAATATTTAGAAACAAAAGAGTTATGAGTTTTTTTCAGCTGTCAGTGACTTTTGGGCCACCCTGTAGTACGTGTAAGAGCTGCTGTAAGAACATGGCTCTGTGTGGGAATATAAAATCGGTTAAATGTCTGTGTAATCCCTCCGTCGTCCAGGTCTGATCCATCGTTTCCTTCTTCAGATGAGCAGCCAAACGTCTTCACTCCTACGACGATTTGTCCAGTTGACAGATTTTATTTTTCTTTAGCTTTAACAGAGTAAACGTCCATTATTTAAGCTCTGATGTATCTAATGTAAAACAAAGCAGGATCACTCAATGAGCATTAATTACTCAAAACCTAAACAACGAGGGACAGCCGTGATAACGAGGCTGCGGCGCTGAATTAGATTTTTGTATAATATGATTTATTTACCAGAGCTGCACAAAGACTCCAAATAAACGTCTGAATGTGAAAGTGTGAAACAGGAAGAGGCAGTGGAACATCACAGTCTAAACTGGAAAGAAAACAACATGGAGGCTATACAGATGTGCTGTTTGCTCGTTTAGTTTTTTTTTCACAGCAGAATAAAAGAGGTATTAGCATTTATCACATCCTAATACAGTGTTTGTGCCATACGGAGCCTGTTTTTGAGATTATCTTTATGCAAACCTGTCGTGGTTAGACTATATCGACTTTTTGAAAGCTGGAACTATTTTTTGGGGGTCAATATTTATCGTGTTGTACATTTTCTTTTCAATTTTTTGGTTATTTTTTAGCTAAATGATCAGATTTAAGCCGAAAAAGGTTGAATTAATAACTTGTATGACTCATTACAGATGCAAACTAACAACTCAAGTGTTTCATTCTCCTACAATATCGTACGTTTAGAATACTTTTTGTATAGTAAAAGAAAAATCTGTGAAATGGACAGAAAGCTGCAGGAGTGAAGACGTTTTGCTGCCCGTCTTCACTTCTGTGGCATAAATTCGTTGCAGTTTTAGGTTTGGGCACCTTTTTCCCCTGTGTTCTGAATTTCCTACATTTTTTTAATTTTTATTTTAAGTCATAAGAAGTTAGTCCCAGTGTTTTTTCCTGTATATTTTTATTAATTTAAGTTTGTTAGTAGTTAGTTGGAATTTTTTGCCCTTGTTTTTTTGGTATATATATATTTTTAGAATATTTATTGTGTTTTTTTTATGGTCTGGACGTTCTGGTTTCGTGCCAGGGAGACCTTCTTCTTGCTCTCTGCTCACCGCTCTTCGCCACCCTCCTCTCTGGGTCCAGCGCTGCCCCCTGCTGGTGCCTCCGTCCCGGGTCCATACAGCTTTTTGTTAGTCTAGCTTCTTTTATTTGGCCTGGTGAGTCCAGACGTCCTGTTTTTGTTCTTTAGGGAAAGTTTATGGGTTGTTTTTTTTTTCGTTAGGGTCGGGACAGCGGCTCTGTACAGGGTCCTGTCCTTATTTTCCGGCTCACCATGGTCTTTTTGCTTTGTTACTTTGTTTTTTTGTTGGCTCAGGGTCTAATAAGGGTTTCTTCTCCCATCAGCTTTTCAGTTTAACAAGAAAATAATAAGCTGCTTGAACCCTAACCTCTGTTCTCCTCTGTCCCTTTGTTAATATGTTTGATCGCTATTTTCTTCAGCAATATATCAAGTTTTAAAACGTGTTATTGTGTCAGATTTACTCGTACGCTGTGAGCTTCTGTCAAATTAATCAAATGAGCCTCGCAGAAGCTTCAATACATCATAAATACATCGAGAATCTCAAATCCCAGTTTAACAGACTGGATCTGTGCTGGATTCTGTGAGGTCTGGAAAACAACACAAAGACCTTTGATATGTAGAGGAGCCGGACGAGGGAGATGAGAAAGAAAGATCAAACCCGAAGCGATGGACTCCCCAAGCTAACGGCACAGCAGCAGGAGCACATGCACAGAGGTGGACACGACTGCGCTCAGGAATCATCAAAGACAATGTCCCGTACACTGAGCATATACCACTCTTTATCTGTGTTTTATTATTTTATTCTGAAACATAACACACAGCAGGACGACACAACAAAGCCAAAGCACAAAGAAGATATGCAACGCAGACTTAAAGCTACCATCTGCAGCTTGATTTGATTTTTTTCAGCAGTAGATGACAGATGTGAGACCTGTTCTTCCTCCTTTCACTTGGACTTTGTTCAGACTCACCTTCTGCTCTTCGTCTTTCAGGCTAAAACCAACACACTGCAAGACTGAATTCATCTAAACAGCACCTAGTGGTGAAATATGAGAATACAACAGAGGTGGGTCGGCCAGTCTAATTACAGACGGTAGCTTTAAGTTCATGTTCTGCACTTTATTTCTGAAGGTACTGTTCATGTTCTGTTCAGGAATTAAATGAGGTACAATGTTCAGGTCGACAGACAGAAGACCCTGGTGTTCACTTAAAGTTACCTAACAAAATATTGTGTTTTTAGTTAGTTTTTCTTTTTAAAGGAGTTTTTCTATTATTATTATTATTATTGCACCCTCATATCTTCACCCTCATATCTTCACAAAGGGGTAGAGTGAAGGTTTTCTCGACTTGTGAACGTAGATATTCACCAGCTGAATATCACCACCACCTTCTCACTTAACATCAGGGACGACAGGTGGGAATTTGTATTTTCAACCTGGCACCAAACATCTTTCCTGTTTTTTTTTATGTTGTGCACTGTTTCTGTCCAAATAAGAGCAAACCATACAATAATCTGCGAATAAATACAAATACCATAAATTTCAGATTACTGAGCGCACCTGAATATAAGCTGCACCTGCTGAATTAAAAAAAAAAACATTTTGTACATATATAGTCTGTACTTGAATATAAGCTGCATGTTACAAATATGTCGTAAAATTAAATATTTACACATAAAAGACGGTACAATGAAGGGTTTTTTTTGTTTTAATTTAAAACACGCTTTTTTCCAAACTGTGCCTGAAAATCGGCATCAACACGACATCAACACGGCATGAACACACCTGCAGGTTTAGAAAATAATTATCTTTAAAGCTGCATCATTTGTATTTCTTTGTGCGTTTTCCATGATGAGGGTTTGTTCATGATGTGCAAAATGACGCAAACCTTCCGCTTTCTGTCTCACTTTTGCGTTTACTACTAGACAGCGCCCCCCAGAGGCTGTTGTCCAGTAAAAATCTATAAATTAGCTGCACCGTTGTATAGGCCACAGGGTTCAAAGTCGGTTTATAGTCTGAAATTTACAGTATAATGTCAGTAGAACAATAACACGCCCCTTCTCTTTGGTGGTGTAATTATCTCAACCTGACGACTGTATAATTTACTCCACAAAGATATCCATTTTCAAATAAACTCAAAGTACAAGGATCAACCCTGATTCCGCCGTCCAGCGTCATTCGGGGCTTAGAGTCCTCACCTCAGCTCAACATGTAATTAGTGAATGGATTCCAAACAGCCCTGTGCTCTTATTGATCTGCCAAATTAGACCTTTTTCCAACCTGTAATTTGCAGTGATTTAGCGACTGTGGGAGCTTTTCTGGACACTTTGCTTTAAAATGGTCAAAATGAGCACACAGAGGATGGTACACCGGGGAGATAATGAGATTTATACCTGCGTCGTGTTTCCAGGGTAGTACACGAGACGCCGGTAGTCCCACGTATCCACTACTAAAGACATCTCCAGCTCCATATCACACCTAACCTTTGTGATGTTAAGCGTTCATCTTCATATCTGCATAAACTGGCCTTTATATGTTCATTACTCCATTTTACTTCTACATAAATAAATCTAAAGTGCATGAGAAAGGTGTTTTTCTCCCTTTAAATCACTATTATTTCAAATTTTATCTTCATATCTAGCTTTTTGGTCATTTTTCCCTCTTCTCATTCCCCTTTTTCTCTCTTCCCTTCAAATTCTACATGCTTTAGCTACACACACTTACACAGACGCACAAACGGACATAGATAACCTGCTAACCGCCGCGTGTCTCCTCTCTCTGTAACTGCTGCTGTCAGACTCGTCATTTTAGTCTTAAATGTTTGTATTAACCCTCTACATGATCCTAGGTGTTTTGTTCTTTTTTGTTTTTTTGTTTTTTTTAGTTATTTTCAGTTATTGTTTTTTTTTTTTTTTATTCATTTTGTTTTATTCTTTTGAGTTTATTTTTTTTTTGTTTTTGTCGTTTTTTTTTAGTTTTTTTTTTTAGTTGGTTTATTTTGTTTGTTGTTATTTTTTAGTTTATTTATTTTTGTTATATTCAGTTTATCTTTTTTATTTTTTGAGTTATTTTGAGGGTTTGTTTTTTTTGTCTATTTATTTATTTATTTTTTTGTAAAATCGTCGACCCGTCTCTCTGTAACTGCTGCTGTCAGACTCGTCACAAATCAGGCGTCTTCTTTCCCCGAGGTCGCTCCTGTTAGCGTTAGCAACAGGTTTGATTGACAGCCTTGTAAGTGCCCGCTCTCTTCTAAACCAGCGCTGCGGGCGGGAAGAGGTGTTACTTTCATCCACCTCGCTCTGGATTGGTTCTTTGGTTGCTATGATACTCACAGTTGGATTTCCTAATATGGAAGTCGATCCGAATTTGCTCCTTTAACTGGTGAAGCCTCGATGAGCTTCATTTGGAGCCGATCACTGTGGGTCTATGGGACACAGACACACACACAGCACATAAACACTCACTCATAGCTTATTTTTATTTATTTCATTTCATTTAATTTTTATTTTATTTATTTTTAATTTAATTTTTATTTTATTTATTTTTTAATTTTATTTCATTATTTTATTATTGAATTGAATTTTAATTTAATTTGATTTAATTTAATTGGTATTTATTTTATTTTATTATTTTATTATTGAATAGAATTTTAATTTAATTTGATTTAATTTAATTTGTATTTATTTTATTTTATTATATAATTGAATTTTTATTTAATTTAATTTGTATTTATTTTATTTTTGTATTTAATTTAATTTTAATTAATTATTTAAATTGTATTTTTGTCTTGTCTTGTTAGTTGAATCATTACATCTTATTATTAATATGTTTTGGACCTACAATCCTGTATTTAAAAATGCTTAAATTGTATGTTTGTCTGGCTTTAAATAAATAAAAATTAGGTGGGACATTCTAGCAAACATTTCCAGCTCGCTCACTACACCCGCGACAGCTGAGAAAAGAAACTTGTTAAATCCAGTTGAGGGAAAAGACACCGATATCTTTACCTCCAACATTTTGACTTCTTCCCAAACCACAAAACTACCCTCAGAATTCATCTTGCGAGGTAAACACTTTCTGCTCGAACACTGGTGCACGAGATACTTTCCACGGAGTGTACAAAGCGAAAATAGTCTCATCCAAAGTTGATTCTGAAAGTAGAGACCAAACACGAGTAAAGGATATGACAGCTGGGATCCAAGCCAAAGTTATTCCAAGGAAAAGGCGGCACAGAAGAGGTCCCATCTTTCAAAACAAGAAGGCCAAGGATTCAATTCTCAATATTAGAGCCAAACAAACCCGGTGTCAAGGTGGATGGTTTATAGAAAGTCCCCAAAAAAGAATAGCTCCGGATGAGAACGTCTTACATCTCTGCATGAGGAAGACAGAATATTAGATGATATTTGTGTTCAAACATAGACTCACACGGAGCGGGATAAAAAGGCGATAGGACTGCTCAGGAGGGGGCTTTGTTGTACTCTGCCCCTGTGGTGAAGAAGAGGATTAAAGCAAAAAACAGCAGAGAAAAAACAATACTGACGAGCCAAGGTTTGGGTTTCAGACGAGACGACGGGCCGGATAAAGTGCGATTCCTCCAGGACGGGACCGAAACATGGACGTAAATGTAAGGTCGTATGTAGAGAACGCCTCGGTTATTCAAAGACTCCACGCCGACACTCGAGAGAGAAGAAAGAAGAGAGTCAGAAAGTCCAAAAATAATGAGAATAAGAACGGATTTCATAGGTTCATACACTTCTTATACTCTTAGAAATTGTTCTCCCAAGTTCTCGATTTGAACAAAACCACAAAATACATTAAAGATTCAGAAATGGAGCGAGTCCTTGTGCAGGTTTTAATCATAAATATCATCAATAACTCAAAAATATACAGGACATTAAGCCAGAAGAAATATATTTATTCATCGCAATTTTCAACTTTTTTTTTTTTTTCCAATTAAAAATAAATAGAATTAATGTTGAGAAATAATAGTAGTTGTGTGCTCAGGTAAATTATTAAAATACATTATTATTCTTTTCAAATAATTTCGTTTAATAATTTAATAATGAGCATAAAAAACTACAGACTTCTGATTATTGCCGTTTAAGAAACACAAAAGTCTGCTCCACGTACTTTTACTGAGTTAATGCAGTTGTAGTAGTAGTAGAAGTAGTTGTTGTTTGTTGTGTAGCTGTAGTAGCTATGTACTCTAGTAGTAGCAGTAATTGTAGCAGTATTAGTAGTTGTTGTAGTTGTTGTTGTCGTAATAGTTGAAGTAATAATAGTAGTAGTAGTATTTGTTTTAGTAGAAGTAGATGTTATAGTAATAGTAGTAGTAGTTGTTGGTGTTGTCATCGTAGTAGTATTAGTAGTAGTAGTTGTTGTTGTCGTAGTAGTAGTATAAGTAGTATCAGTAGTTGTTGTTGTTGTAGTATTAGTAGTAGTAGTTGTAGTTGTTATCACAGTAGTTGAAGTAGTAGTTGTAGTTGTTGTCATGTAGTTGTTGTAGTAATAGTAGTTGTTGGTGTTGTCGTCGTAGTAGTATTAGTAGTAGTAGTTGTTGTTGTAGTAGTAGTATAAGTAGTAGTAGTTGTCATATAGTTGTAGTAGTAGTAGTTGTTGTTGTAGTGGTAGTATTAGTAGTAGTAGTTGTAGTTGTTATCACAGTAGTTGAAGTAGTAGTTGTAGCTGTTGTCATATAGTTGTTGTAGTAATAGTAGTCATAGTAGTTGTTGCCGTAGTAGTTGAAGTAGTAATAGTAGTAATAGTAGTAGTACTAGTAGCTGTTGTTGTTATCGTAGTAGTACTTGAAATAGTAGTAATAGTTACTTCATCTTTTGTATTTTTTCTGAGGATTGTCTGCAGACGTCTTAATTAAAAACCCAGACGCATCATTAATCACTGAAGTATCACGCCGCCCTAAACCCCGCCCTAAACCCCGCCCTAAACCCCGCCCTAAACCCCGACAGGTTTGCGTTCTACGATCAACTGTTTCCAAACGAACGAGAGCGAGTGCACGGGGTCAAAGGTCAGAGCGGATGGTGAAACGTTGGATTTCTGAGATTCCTGCAGAACCTGTGGCAGCGGCTGTGAGGAGTTGGCACAAGATTTTAAGCGTCTCCTCTGTGTAGGTCACATTCCCCCAGACGCTGACACCATCAAACACATCGCCACGAGACTGTAAAACACTTGTAAAGTCTCGACACCGTTCGGGCACAAAAGCGAGATGATTTGTAGCTACGACGTTAGTGAGACAGGTGAGACTCTGCTCCTAAATCTGACGTGACACAATCGCATTTCAGTCACACAGCTCCGGTCCCTGCTGCATTAGAAAAAACGATTTAGGATTCTTCACTTTCCTGTAAATTGTCATAAACAGAATCACAGTTCTATAGACTTCAGTGTTTACTGTTCAAATGCTACCCCGCAGATGCCCAGAGGCTGCTGGGAAATCAAAAAATGTATGTTGTGTTTAGTTTCTGTCAGGATCTATTCGTATTCACGGCGTTCATCTCTGCAGGAAGCTCAGTCGTCTGCTGTAATGTGCATCTGCAGACTGGATATTCACTGAAGCTTTGTCATGGACGAGGTAAAAGGCGACAAAGAAAACGAGCGGTTATCTTTGAATATTCAGTTCCGTTCAGTTGTTTTGGTCCATGTTTTCTCCGTGTTACTGCAGTGACTTGGGGATAAACGGTAGCGTGTCAGAGGGAGAATGAAGGTGATAGAAGCGAGTCCAGACTGAAGCTGCACACTATATCCTCGTATATGTCCTTTTATCAGGCGTATGTTGTTTGAGCTTTTATCCTTCCTTTTTTACTCTGCACACACTCCTCCCCCTCCCAGCGGCAGCTCACCGCAGAACCAGGTCTTTATCTGCTCTCCTGAGGACTGTCTTGTTGAGTCTCGACAGAGTGGTTCTTTATTGTCTGTCCTGAACCCAGCCGACCATAAATTCTCTTACGACCATATATACGCTGAAGCAGATAGCAGCCAGTGTTAGACATTTAACCCGGTGTGTGTCAAAGAGAGTGTGTCTCCTGCAGCATCAACAAGAGGAACATGTACGAGACATGTGTCCCACTTTGGACGAAATACAGCTCCAGATAAAGACCTGAGAGGACAGCCCAAGGACTGGACACAGAGGGACAGACAGGAGTGAAAAAAAGAGAGTTCAGCTCGTGTGAGAACAACAGGACTGACTCTGTAGCACCGGCCCAAATACTCTCACATCTACATGGAGCTGCTGTGGAGTATTTAAGGAAAGTAAAGTCCAAAGTTACAGTTTTCACTAGAAACCTCCTCATGAAACAGTCCATATGGATGAGTTTTTCTTCTCCATCCATTTTCTTCCACTTTATCCAGGCCCAGGTCGTGGAGGCAGCAGTCTGAGCAGGGACATCCAAACTTCCCTCTCCACACACCTCCTCCAGCTCTTCTGGGGCATCCTGAGGTGTTCCCAGGCCGAGAGACATAGTCCCTCCAGTGTGTCCTGGGTTTTCCCCGGGGCCTCCTCCTGGTGGGACATGCCCCAGACACCTCTCCAGGGAGGGGCCAGAGATGCAGTCAGAACAGATGCCTGAGCTCCTCACCCTGTCTCTGAGTTTATTCTTAAACACAAAACCTTTAAATAAACTTTAATGAACTGAAATTACAATCACCATCTTTTGAAGCCAGTTATGTGTCTTCACATGTTCTACGTCCAGGTCTGTGAGTATTTAAATTGGAAACAGCTTTATGTAATGTATTGTTTAATGTTCTGCTGATGAATATTTATAGATTATGGAATATTCAAATGCCTCTTTCAGATTTAATCTGAGAAAACACGTGAACTGTGTATGTAAAGTGGAGAAGAGAGAATTGTCTTTATGTCAGAAAAGTGATAAATGTGCCACGGTCATACTATTGTCCCATAATGTTTGGAGAAAAAAGTAAAGTATTGTTTGTAGATGTATGTACTTGTACTACAAAAGCACGCTCCATCTGTCTCTCATGAAGGGTTTCTGGCCATTGTGACTGGACTGACTGATCAGTGTCTGATCGATGTCTGTCTGATCGATGTTTCTCTGATCGATGTTTGATCGATGTTTGTCTGATCGATGTTTGATGTTTGTCTGATCGATATTTGATGTTTGTCTGATCGATGTTTGACTGATCGATGTTTGTCTGATCTGTGTTTGTCTGATCGATGTTTGGTTGAACTGTGTTTGGTTGATCGATGTTTGACTGATTGGTGTTTGTCTGATCGGTTTGATATTTGTCTGATCGATGTTTGTCTGATCGATGTTTTTGTCTGATCGATGTTTGACTGATCGATGTTTGACTGATCGATGTTTGTCTGATCGATGTTTGTCTGATCGATTTGTCTGATCGATGTTTGTCTGATCGATGTTTGTCTGATCGATGTTTGTCTGATCGATCGATTTTGTCTGATCGATATGTTTGGTCTGATCGATGTTTGTCTGATCGATGTTTGACTGATCGATGTTTGTCTGATCGATGTTTGTCTGATCGATGTTTGTCTGATCGATGATTGTCTGATCGATGTTTGTCTGCTCGGTTTTCAGCTCTTCAGAGTTTTTCGTTCGTGTTTGAGGTGCTGCTGATTATGAGGCTCCATCAAACCGAGCAGAGCGAGAGCAGGTTACCATGGAAACTATTGACAACTTTAAACCCGAACATCTCTGACGTGATTGCTGTAATTTGGACACATCCGCTAAAATATAAATTAGTAAACACTGGGTTTTTGTGGCTGTCAGGGTTTATTTTTCAGCTTCTATAATCACAAGAGCTCTGTTATTCGGTCACAGCATTTCGCATCTCCAATGGAATTTCCATATTTCAACTGAAAAAAATAAAAATGTATTAGTTATTTTCATTTTCAACGTCACAATCTGGAATCTTCCACAGAACGGCACAACAGGACACTGGAATTTATTAAAGGTTCTCATATTCCCTCATGAAAAACAGACCTGGAGTTGTGTTTTGTTTCACATGTTTAACACACAAACCCGGCAGATTTAGGCTGAGTTCTTGTCTCAGACTGAAAACACTCTGCTCCACCTTGTGATGTCATCGTGTGGTAATACAGGAAGTGCTCCACAAGTCCATAACTCAAACTCCAGGTCTGCTTTTGAGGAGGTAACAGCGTTAGAACATGGATTAAAGGTCACAGGAGTCAGTTTTGTGTAATATAGTTTGTTTAAATGTAAGACAGTGATGCATTCTGGGAGTTTGTCCTTTGCCTCGGTCACTCTCTCTAATTTGATCCTTCACTGATCAGAACCGTCCTGAAATAGTGATCTCTGTCTCTTCATGTGTAATGCCGTTTGTCATTAAAGTGAGTAACACATGCTCTGTCGCCCATGTGGGACCTGCTGATGCACCTCCTCCTCTCCTCCTCCTCCTCCTCTCCTCCTCCTCCTCTTCCTCCTCTCCTCCTCTCCTCCTCCTCTTCCTCTCTCTGACTCTGAGAAGGTTTTAGTGAAAATCGATGGTTTACGTGAAGCTTAGAGTTGATCCTCGGTTCTTTAGACTCGACTAGTTCAGAGTTCTGCAGAGCTGGGAAAAAACCCCAAACCATTTTTCTTTATATTTTTCATTGTTATATTAATGAGAGTTGACTTCTAAATAAATAAATAAACAAATAAATAAAATACAATAAAATGTAAAAAAAAAAAAAAAAAAAAAAAAATTATAATTATAATAATAATCAGTTTTGATTAATTTTATTTTTTATTTTTTGTGTGTTTTGTGTGTTGTCTTTTTCTATGCACTCGTGGGAAATATTTGGTTAATTTTTTGTACTACGATGAGATTTAAGCTGTAAAAGTTTGAACTATGGACTTTTATGACTCATTATAGACACAAACCAACTACAAAAGTGTTGCATCCTGTTATTTATTTATTGCAATTCATATTTTTTACAATTTTATACATTTTTTGAGGGATAATTTTGTGTTATTTTAATATTATCGTGTTTCGTCTGCATTTATTTCAGTGATATATCACACTTTAAATGTGTTATCATGACAGACCAAGTTGTTTAAATGTGTTATATAAATACACTTTAATTGAACTGTTACCGTGTGAGAAGAGAATAAAAACGGCAGACGATTATTCATGATGTCTATTCTTGAAAGTGAAAGTGCTTTTTCCTCACGGGGCCTTTAATGTCCTTCATCAGACTGTGAATAAACACGTGTATGATGCATCTCCAGTGTCTAAGTGTGTTTTGTGCCTCAAGTTTAAAAGAAAGTAAAAGGATCAATACTTAATAAGCACAAATGAGGCTATTTTTAGTGACCGATTAGTGTGAAAGTGTCAGCAGATTCATGCGATCTCTCCTGTCGGCCCATAATTCACAGGTAAACTGAGGGATTAGCAGCAGAGTGTTCAGATAAAGCCATTTCTTTTCTGAAAACAAAGCCGTGGACCAATAACAGTGAGAGCCTCTAATGCTGCTGTATTGATTTCAAAAGTGTTGGGTTTAGCAGAGCCTAACAGCAGTTTTCCTGAGGTAGTGTTCATCCAGACACTTTATCTCATCATTGCATTAGGGAACCACTCGTGCCATATAGATTTTGTGCGATGATAGAAAAGGCTGTCACTGTGCCAGGAAAGAGACACTTAGACTCAGCAAAATGCAACAATAAGAGGATTGTCTCTACACAGAACAAATGAAAAGAGCACGTTTGGCACTTGTATCATTGTGTATGTGTGTGTCACTATAAGAGATGTTCACAAATCTGTACAAACTAAAAGCAATACACTATTATTATTATTCTACTCCACCCACTTTTGCTGTAAATGCTACGACACTGAGCTTTCTTTGAGGTGGTTTCAAGTGATAATTTGGTCAAAGTTTTGTTGCTAAATCTGATATAAAGTGGGTTCACTGGTGTAAAATGTTCAATGTTAATGTGTCAAAACTGCACCGATTCTCTGGGAGGCTTTAAAATGTCTTTGTCGTCCGTGTAGAACTTATCTGCAGAATAATACAGCCTGAACAGCGATGCCAGCGCCCACAGAGACTTCTGGAATAAGCCGGTGCATCAGGTAAGTCAGCAATAGCTTTTTACACTATTTGTCTTATTAGGAGAAAACACAAAGATCGATATGTGTCCTGCATCTAAACTATCGGTGTTTTTCAAGCAAAAAACCCTTGAAAAACACGGTTTGTTGTATGAAAAAGTTCTTGAGGCTCTTTCCAACTAAAGGAATAACATCATCAAGACACATGCGGGGAACCCCTCTCTAGAAAAGTTATATAATGAACCTTTAAATAGACTTAACTATTTATATATGTATGCGTAAGTTCACTGTGTAATCCCTCAGTCGTCCAGGCAAAAGATCCACAGTAAAAGACGATGTTTAAATCTGTCACTGGACAAAAGTTGTAGGAGTGAAGACGTTTCGCTGCTCGTCCAAAGTGCTTCTTCAGTTCTGGTCAGATTAAAGCTGGACACTGGCTTATATCTGTCTGAAGGAGGCGCTAACGACACTGAAACTGGAAACAGCTTTTGTCTAGAAACAGATTCCATCCTCAGACCCAAAGCAAACAAACAGAAACACAAGAGAACAACAGGAGGACCATTAAAGGTTGAATATGGACTGGAATATGGCTGAAACTGGAGACAAAAGCTGTTTAGAGTTTCAGTGTCGTTAGCGCCTCCTTCAGGCAGATATAAGTCAGTGACCAGCAGGAATCTGACCAGAACTGAAGAAGAGACTTGGACGAGCAGAGAAACATCTTCACTCCTACAACTTTTTATCCAGTTGCCAGATTTAAACTTCGTCTTTTGCTCTTTTTAAGTTCATTTACTCAGTCATATTCTTGATAAGCAGCACTGGCTCTTGTTGGACAAAGTGTAAGTTTTGTGAAGTTGAAGAAAAACTCACTTTAACTTCACGTTCTTAAAGATGAAGGGAAAAGGACTGTCCTGTAGGATCCCTTTCTTTATTCCAATCCCATCTGAAAACTCACCTGTTCCCACGTCCTTATTGCTCCTGAAAACCTAAACCCTGCAGCTGATTAACCACCATTAGTTTTTCTTTGAGTGCATTACATGTTTCTGCTGAACTCTTTTAATCTGCGTGTTATTGCAGTTCTGAGATGTGTTGTGACAGCTCTAGAGAGAACAGAGACGTGTGACGATAATCATCCAGAGGAGCTTTAGCACAAAGAGTAAACAGTGTGTCTTTGAAACGTGTCTGGAGAAACATCTCCCGCCTCAGAGACTTTATTCTCCTGGAGGCTCACGTCAAAGCAGCTGTTTGTTTCAAGTCTGCGTCAGGCCGATTGGGGACGATTAGAGAAATCTGAGTTTGAAGAGGCATATTTCAGCAAACATGAAGGCCCCGAGGTAATTTATTATGAAGTATAATGTATAAACGGGACAAAATGCTACACTCGCAGAGAAGAGTGTGAGTCCTTAAAAAGAAACTGTGATAATCCAGCGTCTGTCCATCACATCCGTCCTTCTTTCATTTATCTGTTTCGCTAAATGTCGACCACTGCTCCGTCTACTCCTGTACTCACATTAAACCTAATAAAGAGTCCAACAGCTCCCATGACTCACCTAAAATCCAATGTGATTTCTATTAAGCAGGTTTTAAACATTCATTTTGTCCATTATGAGCAGTCATCGTCTCACCATCTGCCGGGCCTGGTCGTCTCTCTGTGGTGTTATGTAACAGGCAGACAGGTGTGTGCAGGCTGCAAAACGGCTCCAAACACCAGGTCGGACATGGAGAAACTCCTCACGTGGATCAGCTTTTGTTTCATTAGTTTTTGCTAAAGGAATGTTACGCAACTGAACCGGAGTCTCCAAAAATATGGACCGATAATATCCAGGCTCAAGATGTGGAGAAATGGTCAAATGCAGAGGATAAATTTCACTTTCTGGGCTGGAAATTCAATGAAAATGTCGATTAATAAAGCAGACATTTAGTTTTCCTTTACATATAATTCACTTGTTGCCTTTGCAGTAAAGTGGGATAGATTCTTCTAACTATTTCAACACCTGAGCCACAAAAGAGCAAGAACATCACTTCCATCACATCCTCCTTAAATAAGGTTCTACTTTTCCAGAAATAAAGCTCGATTTCACTTTGCCTTTCGAAGCATTAAGTTCAAATGTGTTGTTCATGAATCTTCACTTAATCTGGAGGGTTCTGTGAACCGACACTCAAGAGTCAGCTTCAAGAAGGAGAAGGACAAGAGGAAGAAGAAGAAGCAGAAGAAGAGGAAGAAGGAGAAGAGGAAGAAGAACAAGAAGAAGAAGATGAGGAAGAGGAAGAAGAAGAAGAAGAAGCAGAGGAAGAAAAACAACACGAAGAGAAGGAAGAAGAAGAGGAAGAAGGGGAAGAGGAAGAAGAATAATAAAAGAAGACAAAAAAGAATAATAAGAAGAAGAAGAAGGAGAAGAAGAAGAAGAAGAAGAAGAAGAAGCAGAGGAAGAACAACAACAAGAAGAGAAGGAAGAAGAAGAACAAGAAGGGGAACAGGAAGAAGAAGAAGGAGAAGAAGGAGAAGAACAAGAAGGGGAAGAGGAAGAAGATTGGGAAGAAGAGGAAGAAGAACGAGAAGAATCAGAGAAGAACAACAAGAGGAGGGAGAAGAAGAGGAAGAAGAAGAACAAGAAGGAACAGGAAGAAGAAGAAGAACAAGAAGAGGAGGAAGAAGGAGAAAAATAAGAAGAGGAAGAACAAGATGAAGAAGAAGAAGGAGAGCAAGTTTATTTAGATATTCAAAATTAATAGTGAAATAGAAACTGATACAAACATGAGTATTGAAAGTACAGAGTCATTTCAATAAACACTGAAAGAAAAGACAAAATGTGACCTTTGACCTTTGGTTTTTACATAAGAACAAGTCAAACTTCTCACAGTATCATTAAAGAATCTACTATTTATTCTGAAAATTACATCCACTGTCAAAAATGCTGTTTTTTTGTTTGTTTTTTAATAATCAACATGCTTTAGATTTTTTTTATGATATTTTATTTGTACATTCTTTTTTTTAAGCAAGTGAGATCTTCCTTGACCCTCCCAGTCCCATCATGTCATATTTAAATGGTACAATTTGGACAATTTAAACGAAAAAGTCACAACATATTTAGATAGAAAAGTGCCTTGGTGCACACTGATCACAAACTGACGTTTTACTTTTACACGTCCACATTAGGAGCATATGACAAAGCATTAGATGTTAGTGGCTGAATTTCGTGCATGTCAGCGGCTGTAAAAGAAAATCTGGCATTCACCCAAAGAGGTTTTGAACACCACCCACACAGCCCCAGAATCCCTCCTCTCACTGGAGCATCAATGTCAAACCCATGAAAGAGCTGCATTTGCATTTAGAGAGTGTTGTGGCTGATTTCTTTGGAGGACAGAAAAAGAGAAGTGACACCAGGTGAAGAGTGCAACTGAGCGTGCCCAGTGGAGCCGCTGTCAGGCCGAGGCACGACGAGCCTCACCTCACACGCACTCGCCCATAATTTGACTTTATTAACATGGGGCAGCGCTAGTAAGGAGAACGCCATGAAAGGTAATTGGAAAAGGTGAAGAAACGCAGGAGAAATTGGGGAGGAAAAACACGCTTCATTCAGGTCACGGTAGAAAAGGTTTCAGAATGTTTGTGAAATCAAAACATTTTCCTATTTTTTTTTTAAACTTGGACCACTCCTGAACAAAGGGAGGATTACACTGACGAGTTTCTACGAATATGAATATCTTGCAGGATTAAACTTACACCATAATGTATTTTTAAGAAGTTATAGAGCCATGACACGAGAGGAAATGTAGAAGCTGATGGATGGAAGGTGTCGGTTTCTGTTCTGTTGCATGAAGAACAGGCTGTAGATCTTTAAAGGCAGCGTCCAGCAACATTCAAAGCAAAATCTAACAAAACGAGCAGAGTCTGAAGCAGAATCAGGTGAGTTAGAGTCTAACAAAGCCAGATGCACCTGTGTTTTAAACCCTCCCTTTGTTGGCGTCACACATTCCTGTTTGAAAGGAGCTACAGATAAGAAATGTGACCAAAGTGACCAGAACGTAGCTGCTCTCCTTCTTCAGTGTGATATATGAGGACAGCTGAACCTTTTGCACCTTTGTAAGAAAATAAGTAATGTATTATACCGGCCCAAAAGTCTCTGACACTTTTAAATCTTCAGTAGCTCCTTTAATTCTTAAGTTATACTCACCAAATTTTAGCAGTAGATAAACTGAACCTTCCCAGATTTTTGGCAATATAAACGGTTATAATTGTTCACTTAAACTTGAACTTATCACTGCATAACATTTAAAGCATTCCGGGTTTATGGCTCTTATTTGATCCTCGTCTGAAGTGGTTTATTGTCTGAGGTTTATTCACAAACACCTTTTCTTTAAGATAGACCCACAGGAAGAAATCAGGACGAGTCAGGTCTGTGGAGATCACATACTGCCCCCTGTCTGTGAAAAACACTTATTATTCCTTTAATGGCATTTACTCTTGGGGCATCTCTGGTATTAAAATGTGGACGGTAACACCGCTGGGTTTGTGAATTTGACCCATGTGACTCAAAGTACCACTGTACAATGAGGGTTCGTTCCTTGGTGCTGGATTTGCTCAGATTAATGTGGGAAGAGTCGTTTTAAATGGTCTGAAAAAATAAAAGAGAAATATTTAGAAACAAAAGAGTTATGGATTTTTTTCAACTGTCAGTGACTTTTGGGCCACCCTGTATTTGCCTATTGTCCACAGATGTTACAATATTATTCAAAACTCATTGTGTTTTTTGGTGTAGCTTCATTAACCTTTCACCTACCATCATTGTAATATTCTCTCGAAGTATAACTTGTTAAACTTTGAAAACTTTATTCAATTTAAAAATGCCTGTCTAATATACAAGAGCTTACATGGGCTGGCACCACCGCCTCTAAAAGAATACATTAAATACAGAACTGCATCACGAACAACCAGAGCCACAAGCAGGGGTGACTGTGAGGTTCCTGTGAGAAAAACTACTTTTGGTCAAAATGTTCTGTCATTCAAAGGTTGTGTACAGTGGAACAGTCTTCCTACTTTTGTAAGAGAGGCCCCCACTTTTACTACATTTAAAAGGTATTTAAAGGAGTGGCTTAGATCAACACAAACATGTGAACACAATCCCTAAGTACTCAGTTTTAACATTACATAAAATACTCGACCGATAGGACTTGTATAATACACATAGCACTTTAGGTTATGTGCAATACACATAGCACTTTAGGACTTGTGCAATATTCACAGCACTGTAAAACTCGTGCAATACTCACTGCACTTTAGTACTTATGCAATACACATGGCACTTTAGTACTTATGCAATACACATGGCACTTTAGTACTTATGCAATACACATGGCACTTTAGTACTTATGCAATACACTTAGCACTTTAGAACTCATGCAATATACATAGCATTTTAGTACTTATGCAATGCACTTAGCACTTTAGAACTTGTGCAATACGGATAGCACTTTAGTACTTATGCAATACACTTAGCACTTTAGAGCCCGTGCAATACACTTAGCACTTTAGAGCCCGTGCAATACGCATAGCACTTTAGTACTTATGCAATACACTTAGCACTTTAGAACCCGTGCAATACACTTAGCACTTTAGAACTCGTGCAATACACACAGCACTTTTAAAGTAGTAGTAACCCTCCTGAGTTTGTTTTTGACTTGGCTTCTGTCCTGCCCTGTTTGTATTTGTATTAGACTGTTTTTTGTATTTTAAGTGTGACCATCAACCTGTCCAGGGACAACAGATGGAAATTAGCCTGTGGCTAAAATCTGGCATATTTACATATGTATCTTATGTTCATCAATATGCACTGTCCCTTTTCTAAATAAATAAATAAAATAAATAAATAAAATAAGTGCAACAAAACTGTGTAAGAAGTGCTTTCATTAACCTATAACTTAGTCAGTTAAATTCATTATTGTCTCAGTAATTGGAAAACGATGCTCAGGTTTATTATATTGGTGAACAACTTATCTGGGAAGCGAGACCAGACACTTTTACAATCTGTTAGAAAGACGCAAGATCTGGAACTAATAATCGAGAGCAGTGAGGAATGGCATAGATTCTGCAGGATCAATGAGGGAAGAGCTAAACTCGGAGGTAAGATAAGTTATAGATTTTGTCTGAATGTTGCAGGGATGGTCTAGAAGAGAGAGACATGCTACAGATAAGTGACTGAAATATTCCAAAATCAGAATGTTAATCTGAGTAAATGATGTAAACCCTTTCAGGTAAATGAAAAAAATAGACGTCAAGCCTTCCTCTGTTTATATAATATTGGGTTATTTGCTGTTTTTATCTGGTTAGATGCTAAAAATGCCTTTCGTTGCAGTGAAATTGTGCAAATGCAACGACAATCTGGCAATGAATTGGAAAAATGGAGCAAGTATAAGATAGAAAGTTTGGTTTTGCATAAACACACTGGACGGTACAAACACAGTTAAAGACACTTGTTTTTCTTATGCATCATCTCTTTAATGACATAAATTATATTATTTCCCTCACAGCGTCACGTGTCTCTGTCTAAAAGCATTTTCATTCATCGCACACGTTTGTTTTCCCTGGAGATTCCAATGTTTTGTTGAATAAATTACACTTGTCCAAAATCAATTTCCAGCACTGTGTTCCCTGTTACTATTCATTCAGACTCTGTCCATTGTCTTGTGCTCACTGCGATAAGGGAAATAGATTCAGCTACTTTCTGCAGACTGAAAGAGGGAAGCATTGTTGCCTGATGTGGATCTTTATATTGTGATGCACAGAGCTGTAGTCTTGCAACAAGCAAATAGAGGGAACAATGGAGAAATAAAGTAGTACCAGTGTTTTGCAGCTGGACCAATAATGACACGATGATATTCCAACAGTCTCAGCTTCTCAGACACCTCTCTTACTACAATTACATTAAATTATATTGATTAAATTGTGTTTCTCCATGGATTATTACTTTCCCAGTATGGCAGAAAAGTTATCTATCTTCACAGTCATGCAAGGTTTAAGGTTGGATCTGTCGACTTTGTGTTTTTAAAGCATTTTCATGACAATAAAACACATTTAATAAGCAAAATAGAAACATTTAACCCTGTAGCGTTGGATGTTATCTCCATCGATAGACTCACGGTTGTGGACTTTCCATTACCGTAAGTCTGCAACCAATTGTGCATCTCAAAGCAGAGGCATGGGCTCTTTAAATACGTTACTGTCATTATGTAATGTGCTTACGTCGCCCTCGAAGACGACCAATCAGAGCGGCAGATTCAGTTATTTGAGGCGTCAAAGGAAAAATAAGGATGGATGAAGGTGTTAAATAGAGGAAGTTGTGTGAAAAAAGGCAAACGTACATGATGATACTTCCTTTAACATGATTTTTATGGCTAAAAAAAGAAAAAAAAAAAAAGTCTAGGGGAGCTATAATTCTCTATAATGTGCTCAGTTCTGCAATAAGAAGGCGATACCCACCAGAAAAGCTACGCAGTGAACCTTTAAATCAGTGTCAAACTCATTCTCACATCAACAAAACGGCTGCTCTCAAAGGGCCGGATGTAACTGTAAGATAAATGTCACTAAATGTAACCAAATGTAATGTAAAATAAAAGCAAATACTGTTTAATCTTGCTAATTATATTGTTGTATTGTATATATATTACTTATTCAAGTTACAAATATTGCATAGATATGAAAAAATAGCTGTGTAACATTTTAAAACAGCCAGACCTTTTAATTTACTTTGTCGCGGGCCACATAAAATGACATGGCGGACCACATTTGGCCCACGGGCCTTGAGTTTGACACATGTTCTTTAAATAGACAGACTTAGAAGATGAACACTGAGATATAATTGTGTCTCAGTGGAAATCACAGTTGGTAGTGTTGTCATGTTGTGTAACTAAGTTTGGTGGTTCGATTCCACCTCCGACCTGCACATATTGCGACTGTGCTCTTGGGCACTTCACCCACGCCGTCTGTGGAGTGATTGGTGGTGGGTGGAGAGACTGTTGCTGCAGATATGGTTACCAATACCAACAGTCTCTCCACCCACCAGCGTAATCCAACCATTGAGCAGCTGCGCCTACCGACTAATATACTCGTCCTTTGTTTCATATGACAAAGACGCATTCTTTTACATCTCTGTTCTCTCCAGCTCTCGTCTCCTGGATACAAGAATCGTGCATCGTGCAATCGCTCTAGTTTCTATTTTTGTGTTTCAGTTTGACGGTGAAGGTCAAGCAGCAGGTCGACGTAGGACGTAGCTCTTTGACATCCAAATCTCGTCATTTACTAAAAGCGTCAGTTTTCAGTCAAAGAGTGAGTCATATTTAATTTACCACGCTGATATTTATCGAGCTGGAAGTTTCCTATACCTCCAGTTTCATGCACGTCTCACCTTCCAGCCATTTCTGCTTTCAACCTCTCAAAATGATGTTTTGTCATTTCAGTTCACATTATTCAAATGGATTCATAAATATTGATGCCAAGGTCTGACGGGGAAAGGTGAGGGAAGTGAGAATGAGGCCAGACGATGAAGCTTGCCCCTGTTCACTGTTAATGGATCATATTCTGTACAGTGTCTGATAATAATTCCTTCGCTGCAAAGAATAAACATGTTAACAGAGAAGAGCTCAGCAACAATTTGGTGAATGTCTTCTGTGGTTCTGTCAAATACAACCTTTAAAAATACAAATGCATGACAGTTTCCTGATAGATTCTGAACACAACTGACTATAAATGTAAAGGAAACGCTATAACTCCACCAGCTTCCATGGAAACAGAACGTTAAAGCCATACTTCAGAACATTTTCCATGGAAGTAGATACATTTTAGGTCATACTGTGGAATATTCCCATGGGGACAAGCAGGAGGAAGCTTCTCCAGGCGAAAAAAGAGTAAGTTTTGTGGAGATGAATGCCCACTCACAGTAAGAATGTAAGTTTTTTCTATCTAAACTGGGAGGAAAAAAAGCTTTTATTTATTAGCTATGGCTTTAAGTGAACATCTGAACCATTGGGAACATAATTTACTTCTTGGGTTAAAACAAGGAGCTTCACTGAATATTAAAACGACTGGATTTGAACAAAAATCTTACCGATAAAAATGCAAAACAGCACTTAATCAGAGAACAGACCATCTGACAATCTGACACCAACTGTATCATTGTTCCTGTCACAAATCTGAATCATCTGACCTAGTACCTCCGTCTCAAGTGAATCAATATTACTCTAAAACTTACTCATCTGGGCTAAACGCCAGCTGCCCTGCTTCCACCTGAACGGCAGGCAAACAGTGACAGTAATCATTTAAGTACTGAGCTGCTGAACAGATTGTTATAGTCAGCGAGCGCAGCACTAACCTCGTCACAGAGTAAACCCATCCTCCAAGTGAATTTGCTAGTTCCATTTAGCTTTCATGGATTTAGACAGCTCTGCAAAATAGCTGCTCTCTGCAATATGATCAAAAAGCAAATATGTCTGTTTGTTCACGATTTGCTCCATAGATGAGAATCACGGCCATCTCCTCTCACAACGACGCCATAGATGTGATTTAGCTTTCGTAAATGTCATTTAGCTGTGGTCGCACATTAGTGGAGAGCAGGTTAAATAATTCTATGACCTTTTGCACATTGGCTGGAGGTTTAATAGCTGCATGTCATTTGAAGCATCCTCACAATCTGGGTAAAGAGCATAGACTGTAGACACAAATGGACATAGCTAACCTGCTAGCTGCTGCGCTCCAAATAGAAAGTGAGCATGGGCACCAACTCTGAAAAAAACGTATTCTACTGATAAACTGTCACCCCTCTCTGCTATCAGACTCATCATTTTGGTTTTAAAATGTTTATTTCAACCCTCTCGACATGATTCTAGTCTTTTCATCTTGCTTTTGGGTGTCATAAATCAAGATATGAACATTAAGAACAGGCAAATCAGGCACCTTCTTCCCCCGAGGTCGCTCCTGTTAGCGTTAGCAACAGGTTTGACTGACAGTGTCCCTGCTAAACCAGTGTCGTGAGCAGGAAGGGGCGTTACCTTCAACTGCCTCACTCCTGATTGGCTCTGTGGTTGCTATGATACTTGCCGTCAGATACCAAATATGGAACTCGACTCCAAATTCACCTCGATGAGCTTCATTTGCTGGAGCCGAACGCTGTGGGTGACGTCACACTCACTTTTTTATCGAGGGCCACATCTCAACAGACGGCGATCAGTTTGGTGATTTAAACACAGCTTTGACAGAGCCGCTGTGAGTTAATAAGGCTTGAAACACAATCACTTTAGGTCTGTCTCACACTGTGACGTGATGTTTGAGGATATAGTGGTAGAAATAGTTTAATTTGCTGTTAAAGTTCTGCTTATGATCAGTTGGGCCGGTTCAGCAGGAGCCTGAGGGCCAATAAAAACTGGTCTGAGGGCCACATTTAGCCCCCGGGCCTTAGTTTGGACACCCCTGGTTTATGGTAAAGACTAACTGAGGTGAGAGATTAACTGCTGCTACAAATAACACTGGCGCTCAGCTATCAATGTCGTTTTAGGTGAAACACACTAAATATCACTTTATATACACTTGGAATCAGGCTGGGACTAACACATTTTTAACTTTATATTTACTTCAGCCATATATCAGACAATAAACGATAATTTTGAAACTAATTTATGCCACTAACGCAAAAACCCAAGAGCAGATTTAAACCACAAAACGAATCCAAAACTACAATACTGTTAGAAAATCGTGAGGTGCAATAAATAACCAGCAGAATGAAACACTTTAATCATTAGTTTGCATCGGTAATGAGCTGGACAAGTTATTAATCCAACCTTTTACAGCTTAAATCTCATCATATAGTAAAAAAAAACATCTTTTTTTCCCAGTAGTGCCAAGAAACTGTACATATGATAAATATCGACCCCAAAAAATATAGTTCCATACACTAAACGATAAGTCGATGTCGTGATTATCGTGACAGGCCTAATCTCAGCTGTAGAAAACTGGAAAATCTTGTGAGAGAACCTTGAATTACAGCTGCGAGTGCGTTAAATAAAGCAAATATGCACTTGTCCACAGTATAAGCCGGCTTTGAGAATGATTGGCCATTTACTTGTCTCATAAATCCATCGAGTACAGGCAGTGATTTTCATATTGCATTAATCAGTCTCACTTCATTTATCAAAATTGTCACTTGTCTGTGTTGTATCTTGGCAACCTCGACTGGCTCCAGACCGTGCACAGTGCAAATTGGAAAGCGTACAGATAGATACAGAGCCTGAATCGTGACAAAACATGCGCTGCAACCCAACGACGCTATGCAGAAAATTACATTCATTTCATATTTTACCCTATTAATCAATGCAAGCGATGTGTAGGCAAGCTGTAAGTAGCTTCAACACATACAAATTACGCAATAACTGGATTCATAGTATAGATTAGAGAGCTACAGGAGCAAAAGGTTTCAACAAAAGCTGTAGAAATGCTGCCTTGCGATGCTAAACCATGATAAATAGGCATCTTGTAATGTAAATGCTAATGGGACTCATCTCCATTTTGAATAATGATTCTTATCTTCATGCAACATCACACTGTGAACATGCAGCCAGCTACACAGTATTGATCCAGTGTTTGTAGCTTTACTGTTAGCTGAGCATGTGCGTTATAATGCATTTCAGTGGTAAAAAATAGTCCATGAAGTGTATTTTGATGTTGCTGGGTGGTGTTGGGTCTTCAGATATTCCAGTTTTGAAGAATCAATCAATCAATCAAACTTTATTTCTATAGCACCTTCCGACAACCAAAACCCGACTTAAGAGCTGTACAACATTAAAAACAAGATAAAAAAACAATAAATATCATACAAATAGGTCGACAAAAGCACATTACACCATTAAAATACAGAAAGCCGTTCTAAACATGTAGGTTTAAGTTTGGCTTGAACACAAAGGTCAGTGAAAGTAACTCAATGGACAAAGAGTTCCAGAGTTTTAGACCTGCCACTGCAAAAGAACGATCCCCCCACTGTTTGTCCCGGGACTGGGGGACCTCCAGCAGATGTGGCCCAGCAGATTGTAGAGCTCTGCTGGGCTCGTGACGGGTCAAAATCTCACACAGGGAGGAGCAAGACCAGTGACTGCATTAAAAACAAACATCACATTTTAAAATGAGTTCTGAACTGGTCAGGGCGATGTGGTCATGTTTCTGACTGTTCCGACTGCAGCATTTTACACGAGCTGCAAATGGTGAAGACCAGTTTGATTAATCCCCACGTAGAGCATTACAGTCGTCTATGCAGGAACTAACAAAGGCATGGATAGATTTCTCAAAGTCACAATGGCTCAAGACGGTTTAACCTTTGCCAGAAGAAGAAGAAGAAACTTGATCCTTCTCCAGATCTGGACTTGGACGAACTTGCTGCAGGATTAGCCTTTATGTCTTTGGTTTTAGTTGTTTAAGACATTAGTCCCCCCAACCTTCATTGCACCACGGACCGGACTAATGTAGGTTTTATTTGCATGGACCGGCCTTCTAGATAAATATGGCAAAAATAAGTTGAGTGCAAAAAAGTTGGTCCCATGGGAGACAATGACAATGATGTGTGTTTTTTATGTCCAGTCTGCTTTGTAATTTCTTTAAAAAAAACTCTAAAGGCTTATCTTTTGATCCAGGGTGCAGAGTCTCCATGTGCTGAAGCCGTTTTGCAGGTTTCTTTGCCTCGTTCGTTTGTTATGCAGAGAGGACTCGGTGCCTGAGACTCACCTGTAGCGAAAACAATGTAAGTAGGTGTTGTCCTGTCTGTTAAATTGATCTTTCTTTTTCTAGGAGGTCGAGCTCTTCCGGCTCCTCAGTTTGGCCTTTTCCCCTTTGCAAAAAACCTCCAAAGACTTTTGTTTTTGGCTCATTTTCACGAGCTTGTGGCTCTACTTTTGGGTGACGTGTCTGATGTGTTCTACATGATACGTCGTCGTGGAGACAAGAGCAGATCGAGCACAGATATAATAAACTCGACTTATATCAGATGGATTTACGTGGAGATTTCCTGTCAAGATTTTCATTATCTACGGACGAGCTTATTAGTGAGTCATGAGGGACGGGACAAAGTTACGTCGGAGAAGATGCGTCGCTGATAAATGTACTGTTTTTGTTAGCAAATGGATAACGGTGGTTGGGGGTCGCTGGTTTAAGATTCAAAGTATGCTGGGGAGAGCTAGTGTAGCGCTACTGGCAGGTGTGCCTTGAAAAAAATGCAGTTTGAGTTGAGTTTGTGTTAGTTTCAGACAGATATAAGCCAGTGTCCAGCAGGAATCTGACCAGAACTGAAGAAGCGGCTTGGACGAGCAGCCAAACGTCTTCACTTTTCACAATGGAGGGATCACACAGACACAATCTGAGTCAAGTTAAACGTGTGGATTACTCTAAGAAGGTTGAAAAACGCTGCTTTAGTTGGTTAGATTAGCTACACGGCATCACATTCTCCACAGCCTTGATTAGAAATTCCAATCAGTCAGCCTCGATTGACTCAGATGGAGCTGGAATCAAATCAAACACATCCGGATGGAATTTCAGTGGGAATAATGAGTCAACCGCGCTAACAAGAACTAGCAAGATCCTCGTATTCTTTGGAGAAAAGGCCACAAATCCCATGAAGCTAGACGCAGGAATCAAGACATGAAGCAAATAACATCCTCTCCTCATCACTTATCGACAGCAGCTGCATCGTAGATACTTTGATCATTATTCGCTCTCTGATAATGGTCGGTTCTGCTGACGTTGCTATATTTTCACACTGCACAGACATTTCGTACAGTTAAAGACAGAAACCTTGAGGGGAAGCAGCTTGATTCAAAATTAAGCTCATTAAATGTCCACCTGTTCAAGTATGAAAGAAAAAGCACAAAAACAAACCGATTTTGAAACGTCTGCCAAGAATACGAGAAGTAATTGTTACGAGGGGATAATAAAAGGTAAATAATGGGAGATTTTATGCCACAATACCAATAGATATTTTACTGGTTTAAGTATCTAAAAGTATCGCTTGTCATGTGAAAAAAAACATAAGTTAATATCGCAGTACTCGCCATAATAGTACAAGGTATTGGATCAAACTCAAACTCACTGGTATTGCTCATCGTTCGATAGTAAAGGTATAGACTTTCCACTAAACAAAATGGTTTATGGTTTCTAAGAGTCTGCTGTGGTAAAAAAAATATATAGCGCAAAATCAATTCTGAATTTAACCCCGAGGTCAAGAAATTGATTTGGACCAGGCTGAAGGAGGAGCTGAGGAAAGAGGAGCTTTTATCTCTTCATCCCTCCATTTCAACAGGTTTTCCACAAATTCACAACTAAATTCCTTTTAAATTTCAGGAACAAAGATCTGCAAAGTCCTGAGTATGAAAAGTTATTCACTCTATTGTCTTAGCACATCTCCTTTAGTCCCACAGACAAAAGGCGGCGGACAGAATACTGCTGTGTCCTGATCTTACTGTACTGCAGACGGAGAGGATCAATAAGCAGCGCTGTTTGTCTCTGTAAATGCCGAGTCCTTAAGGAGCTGCTGTACAAGAGGAAAGTCACTGAACATAGAGCTGTGAGCTGAATGAACCAACAATACAGCTTTAGACAGAGAGAGGCAGAGGAGGAAGAGGCAGAGGAGGAAGAACACAAGAGGATCTTTGCTTTGAATGTGCTGAAAGGAGCAAAGGAGCACAGACAGAGACGCCTTTTCAGGTTATCCACAGCGAGCCTCCATTTCCATATTCAAATCACTGATATGTTGGACTCACACACAATACTTTTTTTCCTTTTTACTGTGCTTGAAAAACTGATGTATTAAGTCCAGTTTTATCTGCAGAGTTCTGTAAAATAAAGACGTGTCATGTCAGCTGTGTGCGGGAGAGGGAAGGCTGTGGTTTGAGCAGGTTAATGGGAGTTTATCAAGAGACAAGAGCTTTTTCAGGAGCTTTCTCTGCTTCTCCTGCAGCTCAAGTAACAACAGATCTGTCAATCTGAGTAGCACCAGATCTAAATGTGTAACAGGACTTTTCCAGAAAAAATGTCAATATACTAGTCTAAATTATGCAATAAGATCCATAAGGGAGTTCACATACCACATGCAACAAGCTGCCGACCAAGCTGAAGTTTGAATCCTGCTCTCGACATAAATGTCAATAGTGGAAAGGTCTGATCCCTGACCCACAGGTTGGTGGTGTGATTCCAGCTCCTACAGATGAATGCTGTCGTTGTGTCCTTGGGTAAGACGCCTCGTTCTCTCGATGAATCTGTGAGGATGGGTGAATGGTTGATGTAAAGCCCTTTGAGAAACACTCCAGTCTCCTCCAGTTGGTCGGGTCGAGGTTCAGCATCAGTCTGTGCTCAAAGAATGAGGTCAGCTGACACCTGAATAAACTGAATCGATGGATTTGTTCTCCCCTGATGCTCGAGCAGATTCCAACATGACAATGGAGGATTCATGGGGCTCAAATAGTGACAGAGGTTCAGGAGAATCATTTTCACACATGGAGCCTCCACAGAGTCCAGACTTCTCCAGAGAGAATTATTATTTGTGCTGGAGAAGCTTTGTGCAGCATCAGACTCGACCATCATCAATGCAACATCTGCAGGAAAAATTATGCAACACTGGATGGAAATAAATCTGTGACGTTGTAGAAGCAAATGATCAAAGCTAAAGGCGGAACAACCAAAAATTTGAATGTGACCTTTTTTTTATTCTGTGTCACAAATTATTTCAGTACTATACAGTAATATAGCATTCCTGTTATACAAAATAATGGCTGAGACAGATGAAACTAGAGAATAGGACTGTGAAATGTGCAGGGTTGCATTGTACTACGTGGTGATATCACAGTATTAATGTGCAAAGGATTCGAAAAGAGCTGAGTGCAGGTTGTACCAGAGAACAACTTCTACAAATCCCTGAGTCTACAGTCCTTAATGAGACTTTCACAGACAATAACACCACTACAGACATATGTTTTACACTGTGGGTTTGCCGCTTTCTCTGTGAAGTATAATTTGAACTAGAAAAGCTGAATATTGTGGTGTGATGGTGGCTCTGTCTGTTTGATTTCCATAAAGTGTCAATATGGCTCATCTAACTCCAGCATCAAAGGATTCAAACTTAACAGAGAATGTGTAATTGGTGGTTTTGGGATGGCTGTCAAGATGATATTGTTTTGTCTGTTATTCATATGGTACAACCTCTTGCTTTGTAGTATTTGAAACCTTTGGGGAAAATACTCTGTAGACAGGAAATACTTCAATAAAGATCCTATAATTCACACACAAACCCTGCAGATTTAGGCTAATTTCTTCTCTCAAACCTCAAAACACTCTGTTCCACCTAGTGATGTCATGGAGCGGTAGTTTTCAAGCTAACAGCTCCTTTTACCTTTAATTCAGTAGAAAATTGGCAATTCCTGGGCTGAAATCATCCAAATAATTCTAGTGAAGCTGTGAGGAGTTTAAAAAAAACAAGGTGGAACAGAGTATTTTCAGTTTGAGAGAAGAAATTAGCCTAAATCTGCAGGGTTTGTGTGTTAAAACATGTGTGTGAATGTGTCAGGATTGGAGTTTTTTCCCTGTGTGTCTGTGTCTGGAGCTGGGCGGAGAGTCTGGCACCACCCACTCCTCACCTGCAGCCGATCGAGCTACAGCCTCTGGAGTAAAAGAGCCAGCTCGTTTGTAACACGCTGCCAGATCGTCAGGGCGTCCTCTGTGGCGTATTATCTGTTTTTGGACCCAGCTCTTGCATTTTTTGAATCCTGACTCTGCATTTTTGATCCATCATTCATACGACAGAATGAAACAAAACCAAACTCCAGGTAGAAGGAAACAACATCATCACAGATCAGAAAATGCCGTGCTCTGGCCCTTTAAATGCGGAGCTGGTTGGAGTACTCGTGCTTCGGTGCTCGTGCTTGGAGAGTGCTGAGGCGGGCTAATGTTGTGATTATATCAGATCATTATGCAAATATTCCCACACATGAATCCCGGAGAAAGAAGTCGATGCTCGGGGGATTTGGACATGCTTTTGTTTAGTGCAGTGATATTAACATGTGGGTTTTGCTTTAATTTTGTAGTAAAAAAGTATTAGTTTATACTTCTCGAGTGAGTCAAGCTAAGCCCTGTCATATAAAATTTAATTTGAAGACTGGATTATAAGCACATTTTATTATCTAGAAGTGATAATCAGGGATATTTAACCACATAATCCCCTTTGGGCGACAAAGCAGAGTTAAAGTTGTTATGTGAGAGCTGCAATTCAAAGAAGCTTCAGTCTAAAGTCAGTGATTCAAATTCAGATATTCTCCAAAATCATAAACTACGACAGACATGGGTGTAAATGTTATAAAGAGCATAGAGCTAACACGTCTTCATCAACACAGATTTCTTTTTACACGTGGTCGTAGTTCAAGTTCAGTTCGAATCAATTTATTTTTGTAAAGCCCAAAACCTCAACAGTGTCGCCTCTCAGGGCTGAACATGAGAACTGATTTAACCAACAGAAAGTTAGAAAATCAGCAATGAAACAGAAACAGACAAACAAAAGGACGGGCAGGACCAGTCCCACGAACGAGCAGCTGCAGACGTGACTAATGTGCATCCATTTACAGACAGAGTTCAAGTCTGTGGGGCCAGAGCCTCAACTACGGGACAGAGGGAGGCCCACCCCAGCCAGGAGAGAGACGCGAGGGTCAGGATCCTGCATGTATGTGTTTGGTGGAATGTGCAGCAGTTACCACGGTGACAATATGCACACATTAGAAAACACTGCCAAAAATGTTTTAAGATCGTCTGAAAACTCCAGAAACACAAAATGGATTTGAGCAGCACATTTTCAGGAGCGATCTGAGCGTTCGTGGTGCTGTTTAGAAGTTTGATTTTCAACCAAAAAGGGGGAAGGTGACAAACTGAAAAACTATGACTGTTTTTTTTATTTGAGAGGGACTTTTAACAGCACAAATCACCTGTTGTAGTTCAGCTGAATCGGCTCTTTATGGCCAGATTGTTCAAATAAAGTGCAGGTTAAAGTCTAACAAGCCGCAGACACAGCAGAGCCTACAGTTAGCGTCACAGTTGCAAAAGGCTGGTTTCATCGACTTGTCCATCATTCATTTAAAGTCATAACTCTCAGCGAGTCAAGCACCTGCATGATCCACGTTCTTATTTGAGGTCTATGTCATTCTTTTCACACTTTCATCAGATTTAACTCAAGTCTGTTGCTTTGTTTCTCTCTAATCACATCACGGGGAAGTTAAATAAAGAGTTTTAACTTTTAACCAACGTCCAGACATCCACAGACTTTGCATGAAAACCCGACACCCCTGAACGCAGCACGAGTCTGAAGAACTGCTGCAATCACAACAACTGCAGGCACTGAAATGACAGCAATATTATAGAAAAAAACAGGAAAACTTGCAAAAACTGTCAAGATCTGTAAACATATATCGCATTTTCTGGTTCAATATCTTGCAGAAATAATTGGTGGAGTCGTTCGTTGTAAAGTCTGGTGAACAAACTCCAACATTATAACAGAAAAACTACAGTTTCCTCTCACGTTCTGGTCTTTAAAACCTTATACTTAACATTTAAGAACAGCACTATTTCTGTTTTTTGTGGCATAATATAAAAAGCAACAGCTGGAGACGACAAAAGGAGAAAAAAACCACCAGCAGAGCACAAACTTGATGGTCATGTGGTCTTTGAAACTGATTTTACATCATTTCCACAGCTCATTCTTTGCACCTGCATGATGTACGACTCCATACAATGAAAAATTAAATTATATACAATTCCTGGATCAAATTACACGCCTGGTGACAAGCTAAATGAGTGGATAGAGCATACATCAGTGGTCCACGGTGCTGTGAAATGATTCATGAATCAGGTTGGCTGCTGCCTGTTAGTTATTACGCACAGAAAGGAAATGTAACAGGAACTTTTAGAGTAAGATGGAATTTCGACATGTTTAGTAGAGCCATAAACCACTGGAGAATTCAAGAACAGGAGCAAGACAGAAAAGACACCAATGCATGAATGAATAAATAAATAACACTGATGTCAACATAAGTCAGTGGAAATGATAAATTAAACATGCTGCAGACGTGGCTGCACACACAGCTCCTGCCTTATTACAAAAAGCTATATATCATTTTGAGTTTTCCAGTTTGGCTGCAAATCTAATGGACCCTGCCAGAAGCCCCCCACTGTGAGCCCATGTGCTATACGACGAAAGAGTATTGCAGTATTTTATTTCACACTTTTACTTTGCCAGACCATATGTAAGACCCTTTGTGCTGAACGACGGCCAAAGAATATAACAGGTTTCAGATTTCACGTTATTTCATTCTACAGGCCGATGATATAACACAGATGGAGGCGGCTACAATGCAGGTTTTCATTTTAAAGTGAGTGTAGTTGATGTTTTTGATCAGTAGATGGCAGAATGAAACCTGTCCCCCTCCTCCCTTTACGCCGTGTCCTAATTCGACAGTTTCACACTTCGTCGGCTGCATTTGAAGGACACTTAACGTCACTTCCGGCGTTTCCTGATCCCCACGAATGCAGCCGACAAATGTGCCCCGCGTTTCCATGGAGATCGGCCGTGAAACATCATCGTTCACCCATCATGCACCACGTGTCGCTTCTTCTACAGGAGAAAATGGAGTCCGCAGTCGCTACAGAAAACACGTGGAGTCTCCGAGGAGCTGCCGTCCTCAGGTGGACAACACATTTTTGGGTTGTCTCGGTCACAAGGAACATTTTTAGGAGAAGAAGAACAGTAACAGCGCAAACATGTTCAATTTAGAATATTTTTAAGAGTTTAGAATGTTATTTTTTTCTGCAGCTTTTCACATAAGACACGATTGTTCCGAGGCACAACTTGTGTTCTCATTTTATTTTTACTCAGGACAAATATTGCTTGTTCAGACATTTAATAAATAGTTTTAGCAAATCAATCTATTCAAATGTAGAACGGATGTCCTCATATGTGAGTGTGTTTTGATTATATTTCTTACATTTTATTATATTATATCTACAGATGGAAACGAGCTTCATTGTCTCAGTCAAATAAACTAATAAATAAAAGCAATAAATAATATGTGGACATCACTTTTCTCAGAAACTACATAATGTAAAAGGATAATTCTTTGGGATCTGATGAGTATAAAAACAATCATCCCAATAATAAAGAGAAATTAATAAAGTCATGAAAGAGCTCAGATCGGTTTCAATGTAAGTGCTGGTTTATCCTACCACAGTGCTACATCAAACTGTTCAGATTTGCTAGGTGACGTAAAGTAAGCGCCTTGGTCCACGAAGGAGCGCTCTTCGTCGTTGAACTGGGACCTAGGCCGTGTCCCAATTCGCCAAACCCTTCAAAGTACCGCCCGAAGTATCCGGCTGAAAATGTATAATCCTCAGTGTAGCAGCCATCTTGCCAAAATGGGACATCCCTACACCACGGACCGTACTTCCACCGCTGTCTTTGTCTGACCAGTAGAGGGCGCAGTTGTCCTTCTATGCCTAAGCGGACTCCATTTTCTTCTATTTTTTTGCGTAGGCACGGTGCATGATGGGACATAGCAGTGCGGCTACGATCGATCTCCATGGAAACGCAGGGGAAATTTCCGTCCTGAAATGGGACCGCCCTTGTTGCGCCGGAAATGATGTAACGCCCCTCGACGCACACCTCAAACTGTGATTATAAGGGCATTTTGGCGAGTTGGGACACAGCCATAGCATTGTCCTCTCTGGTCTTCTTCTCTCAGGCCAAAGAAAGCACAGCATCAGACAGAAATAATACCGGGAGCACCTGGTGGTGAAAAGTGAAACTACAACAGAGGCAGGTTGACCAGTTGAATTCCAGATGGTAGATTTAAGTTTTAGAGTCTAGTCGTGAAGATCATTTATTAGATTTAACATTTGAGAATTTACCTTTTGGATATTTCATAACGTAATCAATAGAGGGAAAAAAAAACACCTGGGAGTTTGACGTTGTTGCATTTTAACATCTGAAAAGAGCCAATAGGAGAGACGGGTGTTTGTTATAAAATGAGCCACAATAGCAGGAGACATTAAGAACACAAATGACTAATGCACTGTCTCGAGCTTCCTTTAGATCCATTAATATTGCCTACTGCCTTATAAAATGACTTAGAGACGCCTGAGGGAGAAAAATGTCAGAGCCAAGTAGTCATTTAAATATGGAATATGCAGTTATTACATCTCCGAGGCCTGTCTCTTTATTTAATGCTCACACGGTGGAAATGATGGATGCCCGTCCTATAGAAACACACTCTCACTCGAGCCGCACGTCTCTAGTGTGAGGTACGTCATTATTGATTTGACTGAGGTGACGGCGCGTTACCGAGACACAGGTAAATGTTTGTCGTTCAACGTGAGGCTATTTTTAAACTATATGTGAACGTGACTTTAAATGTGCTGTGAGAAGGACGCAGTCGTGTAAAAGGTTTGAAATAGAAAACACATATGTTCAAGATGTAAAAGACCATCTGGAGGACGCTCGCTCCTGCACCGTGTCTCGAAGCTAACAGTCATTTTTATTCAAATCGGAGAACATAACAAAGCAAATTAAAATCAAATTAATTCAAGACTAACAATTTTTTTATATGTGGAATACTTCAGTTTGTGGTGTTGTTTTGATATTTATTATGCCACTGGTGTTTTTGTGTGACTGTGTGGAGTGATGCTCTGGATTTAAAACAAAAAAAAAAGTCCAAAGTATTTTTAAGTTTTTAAGAAGCCAGTTTAAATATAAAGTCAAACTGCACTTTCTCTGTCAGTTTCACTTTATGCTCATTGTTTCCTGATCATTGCTGTTTTCTTTTTCATACCTTTGTTGGTCTGTTTTAATTTCTGTTGCAATTTAAAAAATGTCTCATGTTACTTGAATTGAATGAGTCTATGTATTTGTATTATTATAATTTTTTTCTTCCACTGAATAGGAAGCATAAGCATTTGATTTGTGTCCTGAACTTGATAAGTTTTCATGAGCTTATATCAGAACAGATTTATGAGATATGCTTTAGGTGCATCTGTGCATGAAATAAATAAAATAATAATAATAAATGCCTCAAAATTAGCATTAGCATCGAGACACAAACATCTCTTTTTAAACACAGACGTGAAGTATTTATTTTATGTCACACTTGTGTTTAACATGAGACAGTGACCCCTGACCTCTGACCTCTGACCCACCTGCAGCTCCCTGTCCACTACGTTATCTTTAAATATTTACTCATTTCAGTGTGAATCTGCAAAAACCTCATAGAGATAAAACTGGACACGAAGTAGTGACACTAACAGTGAGGTTGGGGGCGCTGTTGTGCACACGGCTCATTAGAACAAGCTCATTATTTGTGAATCTCCATGTTGTAAATCTCAGCCCAACTTTACAATCCTCCTCAAAATTCAGAAGACGTGTGTGTAGAAAACGAAAATGCAGTTTAACCTCGTTATATGTTTTAAAAAATAAACACAACCAGTTTTTCATTCAACAAACGACAAACACGTTAAGGAGGTTCAGCTCTGAGTAACGACAACTCACGTCAGATCTGTTTCTTTCTCCTGCGTTGGCACAAAACACAGAACTCTTTAATATTCTAAAAATGAAATTTGTCAGAGGAAGCTCCATCTGACCAATTCTACGTCAGCACAAGACGACAAGAAAAATGTGACTTTCAGAGAGAAAAAAAAAGGAAAAATGTACATTGCACAAGCTTGGTTCTCAAACTTTCCACAAAAAGTATCGCTAAAGGAAAATACTTGGACTAAAAGCGGTCTATTTCAGTATTCAGTAGAGTATTCAGGGTCTGAATTGGAGCAGACACAGTAAAAACACCTGCACAGACGAGCTCCGACTGATTTCAACCTGTCTCATATTTTGGAGTCTGCAGAGTGAGCCCTCGTCTCACTGCGTCTCCGATCAATCTTTGTCATGTATGTGACCAGCTGTGAACACGAGCGCTCCGTCGTTAGGCTCGAGATGAGCTAAAACCGTTTATCAAAGTTGTTCGCACGCAGGCTATGCCCGGGTTAGACTTGTCTCCTTGCTGCTCAGGGTGATGAGTGTTTATTGGTGATGTGGGGGGACAGAGGGAGAAGCATAAACTTAGTACATTTCTCTTTCATTTGCCAGGTTATCGATGTACTCCTTTCGTTCAGGGTCTTTCTCACATTGGCCCAAAGAAAACACAGACTCTGGCATATACTACTTTTTGAATAAGTAGAATTACACGATCAGATCTTCTGTCTTTGGGGTAATTTCCCTGAACACATCCCACTCCAAACCAGCAGGCTACTACTAAAGGTGAGCTGCTATGTGCAAATTAAACCAGCTAAAGTGACATTACCACATGGAGCTAAAGTTGAATATTCGCTCAGGCAAAGTTTCATCTAGCCACAATCGATCGTGTGAACCATCACTGTGCATGACTTAAATGTCACGTGGAGGGTGGTGGACATTGGGCTCAAACAAGGTGTAAAACAGGGCCACAAAACGGATACACTACTTCTAAACGTTGGACTAACCCAAATGAGGATAATAACGTGACTGTAAATATCTAATCTGCAGAGGAAGCCGCCATAACCACCGTTTGAGAACCACTGTACTGCATTACACACAGTCTGACACCTTTAAAACAATTGCTCAAAAAATTGCATAAACAATATCTTGCTGCTCGGGTATAAGCCAATTAAAAGCCATTATGAAAACCTCTGACGGAGACGCCACAAACCGGGACCAGGCGCAGTACAATCCAAATGCCCTTGATACATTGCAGCCCGCACTTTGAAGTGAAATACTCGCTTTAGGTGCACCTTGAGGCCTGGGATGTTTTATGTTTGATCAAAAGGGCAGGAAGTAGACGAAGCCCATTTGGAGGAAGAAAACTCTTATTGAATAGTAAGCATGCACACAAACCAGCTCACTTTGAAGTTTAATGGAGCCCGGGCTGGATCTGGAAAAGTCAGTGTAAAGTAACACAGGCAAAACAATGAGTCTGAGACTAGAGGACACTGATAATAGAACCGCACACAACCAGTCAGACGCGAACACACACCTCCTAATTCAATTTTTCTGTACGATTACTGCTCGTACATGGATATTGAGTCACCTGAAATAGTTTAAGTCACGGCTGTGCGAGGCGTGTTTAAGCAGGGATCAAACAAAGCTGGCTATTTTGAGGAAAACTAATATATATCGTAAAAGTCAGACTATAGAGCCGCATGCTACAAATACAATGTAACATGAGATATTTACACAGAAAGATGGTACACAGAGGTTTTTTTATGAGTTTTATTTTAAGAAACTGTGCCTGAAAATCGGCACCAACACGGGATGAACAAACCTGCATGTTTAGAAAATAAAACAGCCCCAACACGAGCCGTCTGCTTTTATTTCCTCTGAAGCTTTTCGTCTTTTTACATTGACTAAATTCTACCCGCTGCCGCCTCTAATGTCACAGGGCCATTGACGTCAAACGTTTGTGGCTCTATTTCCTTCTTTAATGGTCAAACTTTCGTGCAATGGCTCTATTTCCTTCTTTAATGGTCAAACTTTTGTGCAGTGGCTCTATTTCTTCTTTGACTCATTTCTTCGTGTGTTTTCCATGTTGAGGCTGTGTATTCTTCAGCGCATAATCTTCTTTACTGTTAGAGAGCGCCCTCGGTGGACATTAACCAGTAAAAATCTATAAATTAGCCACATCATCGTATGGGCCGCAGGGTTCAAAGTAGCGGCTTATTGTCCGAAATTTACAGGAGAAGATGTTTGAGGTTTGTCACACTTTTTATTTGCGTTCCTAATAGTTATGATGCCTTAGACGTGAATAGTTCTGAAAAAAAAAAACCCAGTAAATGTTATGCTCTAAATAGTTTTGAAGAAGCACTAATGGGCCGAGCCGTTCCTCTCACGTGCATTTGGATCCACACAGACTCTTCTTCACTAATCCTGACGGCTGATGGACAGACTGTAAATCTCTGGATAAATTCTCATTGTACCAAACAAATGTGCAGCAGGGAAAAGTTTAGAACGGGATCTGTCCCACTGGCAGCGACGACAAAAAACAGACTTAATTAGCCTGGGCCAAAGGAGAAAAACTGTCAGCGCTCGTTGTACACAGAGCACAGCTGATTTTACACATAATAAGTAAATGTTCTGATGCTGAGGTGAATTGTTACGTATCTATAAACACTCGTTTGTCTGCGCCTGTAGAAGACGTAGACAATTTTCAACATGTTTAAAACCGCCGCAGCATGAGGCGAAACGATTCCTGAAAAAAAAATGTCATTGCTGTTTTTCTGACGAGCTTTGTGTTATAGGATTTTGTTAAGTTCATGATTTAACTGCGTCGAGAAGGAAATAATAAAGACTGATGACAAAACTAATAGAAAAAGCTGTTATAGAAATGTTTTGTACAGATGTTATGCTACGAGGTTGGCAGGTTTTTATGCAGAATAATACAGGATATGTTCTTGTTTCTTGGAGAGGTGCTTCCACATTTGCAGCTTTTGCGATTTGCTAATTGCGTCATTCAAGCTGCATTTTGATTGTGATTAATCTTGGAGCCCTAAAACCAACAGAGACTTGGAGAGGACAGAAGGGGAAGCACGGATTGAACTGTCAGACACTTAAAGGACCTTCTTCTACGCTGCCCGGTCCCTGGAGTCCAGTTTCACAGACTCAAAAGGTTCAAAACTGGTGCTTTTATCTGTGTCAGTGAGCCACGATCCTTAGACGTTTATCTCACAAGGAGTTTACCAGTTTTCGGTTTGAGTAAAATGTTTCCATCACTGCTACAACAATGTAACACACAACAAAAGTAAAATGTGCGTTCTGAAAATCATAATAATATAAAGAAAAGCTGGGGGCTGAGGAAGAAGAGGGACTTACACTTCAAAAATCCACCCCTCCAGATGTGTTCAAGCACTAACCAGAGCACAGTCAGTCTTACCTCCGTCGTAGCAGCACAGTTTAACACAGTTTTAGTCTCACACGGCTGCAAATCAACCTAGAGTTTCCACTAAGATGGTAAAAATGGCCAAGGTACAGCACAGAATGCAACGAAAATGCCTTGTACTGGATTTAGTTGGGGAAAAAAAAAGTTACAAAAGTTTAAAAGTGGTGCTATGTAAGTTTTCAGGTGGAGCGATGCCACAGAACTTGCCTTTATTCAGCTCTTAAGTTGTGTTTTGATAAATAAAGTAAAGCGTAATATAGAACGTTTAAACATCGTCTCCATTCAGTGACGTGCAGTCGGGGAAGGTAAAATGTAAAATATTAAAATCATCGTACGTCAAAAGTATAGTTAAATAGTTTTGAAATATATCCAAATAATCCTGTCGCTTCTTTCAGTTCTGCCGTTTGAAGCATCATGGTGTCCTTTAGTACACCCTACTGGTCACTGAGCAGACGGCAGCAACCGCGCTTCTTATTACACTTGTGTTGTTGTTCTGTGCTACGGAGGCCATGCTGCGCCATTATACTTCCCACTGTTTTAGAGGCTCGCGCCAAGGACCGCAGCTCAAACAGCGCTGAATAAACCCCATATTAAAGATCCATGGGAGTCATCTGAGCCGAGTTCTAGTGATGCTCAAGTGCAGCAGGAGACGACTTTCAACACAAGTGATGAAAATAACTTTTAGTGGCAAGTCCGTGTTTGTCTTTTAATCAAACACAGGATCATTTCAGGGCTCGTTTGTGTGAAATGGTGGAATCTGGACAGAGCCGTGGAGAGGGGACAGGGATGAAGCAGCCACAGTCTGGTAGGAGACATTAGTGTGTGACCTGTGTTTATGAAGGAGAGACATTATTAGCGGAATAAAAAATGACTATTACTCATGTTGGAGGAACATGGGGCTGTTTCTGGACCTGCTCCGCTTCAGGGAAACACAAGACGTTTCTTAAAAAAAAGACGGCGGTTGTGTTACGACCCCAAAAGGATCAAACATATTTATAAAGGCGCGGGAACACAAGGTGAGGGTTCAACAAGTGTTTCTTTTGTAAAGGCTTCGGTTTGTCAAAAAAAGAGGGAAAAAAAACAGGTGAAGAGAAAAAAAAAACACCCTTATTAAACCCCATGCCCAACCAAAGAACCAAAGAAACAAAGCAAAAGGACCATGGCTAACAAAAAGACTTGAACTGGATGCGCCTTAGTCCTGGACACATCTATAGCCTGTCCATCCATGGGAGTGGATCTCTCCTTCACTGTGGTTATCCTCGAGGTTTCCTTTTCCCAATGGGTTTTTGGAGTTTTCCTGACCTTGAAGGAGAAGGGAGGGTCTAAGGACAGGGGATGTTCTGGAACAATTGCTTGTCTGTTTCAATTTTCTTGTCTGTTTCACTGTTGATTTTCTAATTCTGGTTGGTTAATCAACTCTCATGTTCAAAGCCCTAAGAGGCGACTGCTGTCGTGATTTTGGGCTCTACAAAAATAAATTGAATTGAATTGAATTGAAAAAGCTAACAAAAAGAGCTAAGTAACCCAGCTGGGAGGTGGAGACCAGGGAGCAGAGCTGGAGCAAGGCGTGCAGAGGCGGAGGAGACCGGCGTGGAGCGGAGCGGAGGACCAAGGGGGACGAGCTCGCCAGGCTCACGCTATTTAAAGGGCCTCAGGAAAAACTCAAAACCCCCAACACCGGAGCAACACAAAAAAAAATATAATATACTAAAACTAGTGTTAGATCAAAGAGATAAACAGGGGCTACTTAAAAACTAACACGAAATATAAGGGGAAAAAAAAAAAAACTAGGGAAACTACTACTTTATTGTTGGAGTAAATCTCAAGAACTAGAAAATGAAGGAATATTAGAGGGGCCCTGTAGTGACTTTTGATTTGCGTCTGTGAGGTGAGGTGTGAGTCTAAACAGGGACAGTGTTTTTTAAGGCGACGTTTGTGTTTAAGGCGGAGTTGGGTGTTTAAGCCGACGTTTGTGTTTAAGGCGAAGTTTGTGTTTTAAGGCGACGTTTGTGACACATGAGGCCTTCTGTGTAGAATACGTTGCACCTGTCTGACCCACTGCTCTGATGTTGATCACATATCTGGCATGACTGTACTTTGTTGTCGGAGCATTACAAACACGTGGAGCTGTTCACGGGGCGTATCGTTCTAGATGCCAATATAATGATAATCACAGAATAACACTGAAGGTCCAGCTGCTGCTGCCTGTTTGTACAAATACAGCCACAGTATATACAAAATATTAATCTATGTAGGGTCTAAGCTTCTCTAATTTGACTCAAAACTCATTTTGCAAGTATATGTGAAATAAATACTCATGTTGCTATTGGTTTGTCACAAAATTATGACTCTGTTTTTTTTTTAATCCGGTGGTTAGGGACATGTGATTGACAACCTGAAGCGACAAAAGAGACATGCCCAAGACACGAGCAGGAGTACATCAGGTGAGAAATGGGGTTTCGCTCTAAAATTCCAAAACACGTTTCGTGGTGAGATCCAGCTGAGGCACGGGCTCCGTCGATAGTTATGACGGTGCAATCCATACATGAAAACCCAAAGAATACTACGAATCAGGAATAATCACTTTGCAAACTTTATTTCGTGACCGGGGTCCACTCGTCCCGTAAAGACACGACTGCTGCACATTTGCATATTCAGGCCTGAGAAGCTTCACTTTTGAGTTTTTGACGCCAAGAGACTGACAAGTTTGGTCCGAGGGTTGATCAAAAAGTAACATGGGTAAATCAAGCAC